>JAUELE010241953.1:0-11332 GCA_031471655.1 Diodora aspera | reverse complement strand
TGGAGCGCTTTGAGCATGCCCCTTCGTGGTGTGGAGTTTAGCGCGATATAAGTGCCCTTATTATTATTATTATTATTGAAAGGTAAATATGAATGGAATGTGTTTCAGTCTGTGAAATCAAGACCAGTGTACATGTTATTTCAATATGGGTGAAGTAAGTTCATCCTATATAAGCTGCATCACTCTCTTAATTGACACACCGACGCCTGAGGGACCTGGTGTCTGTCGGATTCAAACCTCGGGAGACACATCCCCATCCTCTCAATAATGCAGTATAATTCTTTACAAAGCTGTCAAATCTTGCTTTTACTGTGATATTTCCCAAAACACAGAGGTTCTGCTGGGTCGATTTCACCAAGTAATGGTGTCAGTTTCAAACTGTCAACAAATGGAAAGTTGAAGATATTTAAGCCATATTTTATTATCAACCAGATTTTATCTAATTTTATCAGTAATCTAAGGGAAAAAAATATTTCCTGGTTTGCGGAAAGTGTTTGTCCCCAACAATTCTGATATCTTGTTCACATGCAGTGTTCGCTTTCATACAGCAAAACACTCAATAAATATTTTCTATGCATGATTTTCATGCCGAACTTTTACATCAAACAAATGTATGTTACTAAATTCAATCAACCAAGTTGTGATGAAATGTAGCGTTACTAGCCTACATATTTTGTCGGACATTTTTTCCTGGAAGAGAATTCTGTCAGGGTGATTTCATTTCACCGATGTCATTTTTGTCATGCACTGTGGGGAAAAAAACCAAGCTTGAACACAGGTCAACAAACTAATTCGGACTGACAAACTGTTGGTTTACTGGTATATGAGTTCAGACAAATAAATAATATAATATTTATTGAAAATAAATACAAAGCCGAATTCTCAAAATAGTAAACACATCATAAAAATTTATTTCTAAAAGGGTGTTGAATTTGTTCTTGATGTGGTTGTTTATCATATTTCAAAGCTAATGTCACTTTTCCATTAAATATAGAAATAACAAACGTATATGTAGTGAGGTTATGTAGTGAGCTCATAATCCAGCATTCCCATGTTAACCTTATAAATATTATCTACAAACGCAAAATTTGCTTTGACAACTGTAAACACAAAGCCTTTAAAAGAAATGCAAGTCCTTATCATGTAGGAAACAGCACTCCGGTGTAAATGCAGGGACTTTTTAATGTACACATGTGGCAAGCCACGTCAATTTCCCTTGTTGATTTCTGTGCTACCTGCTGTGTAACTAGCTCTCAGGAATTGTGAAGATGTTTACTTGTCTAAAACTTCAATATATTCAACTGTATTAAAGCACCTATTACGTCACTCAATTTCTTTGAACAGTGAACTTAAATGTTTAAAGGTTTAATTACAATAGCTTTATATCGACAAAAATCAATGAAAATATATGTTTTTTTTAAATAATTTTAATAAGCAGTAACAATAAAAGTAATATTCCAAATAAATTTTTTTGCTGTGACATCAAGCTGACTTTAACAGGAGATTTGAATTGATTCATATCTCTTAAAATTGTCCAATATAGTTTTGGCATTCCTCCAAATATAGCAGACTCTGAGTTTGAAGTGTAATCTTACCGCAATTCCGACTTCCTTGGAATTAAAGTTGGCATGGCTCCAGAGGTCTGCATGATATCGGCGCTGAAACTTTGTCAGCGTCCCAGCCCCACGTATGGCAACATCATTTGTGTGAAAGGCTGCGTCAATCACAAGCTTACCGTCGTACACTAGACAGGCATCATTGATAGCTGAAAGTAAAGGTTTACAATCCTAAATTAAAGAATAAATTGAAATTATAATAACATTTTGTAATCCACTTATGCAAAATTCGTTTTCCACCCTTGTGGGTGGTTGCTGTCCAAGTGCACTGCCAAACCAATTTTCAGCTGGGCTGACCAAGGCAAGTGGAGCAAAGTACCTTGTCCAAGGGTACAATGTAGCATTAGCTAAGATCAAACTCATAACCTGACTTTCATCAGACTTGTTCATCATGTCTACGGAGCGGCACCTGGCTTTGCTAACATGAACGATTCAAGCATCAGAGGAAATAGAAACACATTTATCACAATGCATGAGACAAACACTGTTGCCAGATGAAGCATCCTTAATTTGACACCATGTACAAAACCTGCATTTTTGAAAGCTGTAACAAATATGGAAAAGATGAAGTCAACTGAACAATTGCTGCAATGCTACACAAGGCCAAAATGATTGATATCCAAGACAAATGAAAACAGTAGAGTTCAATTGGTTTGAACTAAAGGTTGTGTAACCGGGGCAATCTTTCAACCACAGGGCTGTATTCAGGAATTAAAGGGGGGGGGGGGGGGGGCTGGTGCGGTGAAGGGAAGGGATAAAATTTTTGGATACTTGGTGAAAAGAATCTGCAGAATATTGGGATGGGGAAGCATTCTAAATTGTTTTGTTAAAGCGCATATAAGAAAGGGATGACATTTCTGGATAATTAGTGTAAAACAAAATTCAGCAGAACAATAGGGAGGCAGGGAAGGTTCTTCCCACCACCACCAGATCCCCTACTGAACCGTAACATCATCTGATATGCAAAAGTAAAAAAATTAACCAGTTGAAAGAGAAGTATATGCCACTGATTTCCTGGACTTTGGTCAAGACCCTGAATTAAGCCTTGTTATATCTACTCTATAATACTGCTCTCAGCTTGGCAAGCAGCTGGGAGAGAATATTTATTTACGGAAGAGCATAATTTTCTCTTGTTCTCTCCTTTTACATATCTTTGAGCAATTTTACAGCCTTAAGGGAGAATCACACGGGTCGATCTGCCGTTAAGATGCAAAGATTTTGACTCGGTCGCCTCGTGTGAATAGCTGATCGAATTCGATGCAACGTCATATATATATTGTACATTTTATGTGTCAATATTTCAGCAATAAACTGATTACAGCTGAAACAGAAGATTATTATAGTATAGCTCCGGGGAAATCTGTGAGAGGTATTCAACACGCAGAATCTGAAGAAGCATTCCCAACTGACACAACCAGGTTGGGAGCAGATCATCTACGCAACAGAGCAATCACTTTCTGGCAGCTACACCTACAGCTACACCTACACCCTCATACTTTCATTCTTTCATACAATGCCATTACTGTTCCATCTGTTTAATAGGTTTGACATTGCAATATGGTCCTGTTTGAGTGAAGACCAATCTGACAACTCAAGGACCTAATTGTATCAACCGACAGTTCTGCAACTCAGACACAATGTCTGTGCTAGTGCTACAGATCGCCACGTTAGCCATAGGCTAATTGACATTGGTTGTGGCTAAAAGAAAATAACCTTTTTTCGCCACAGTGGCAAAAATGAAAATATGTGTGTGACTGGAATCAGATTCCTAAAACTAACCTAGGAGTTTGCTGCAACAAAAGATACTATTTAAATAAGACTACATGTTTATGAATTACAGATGCTATTCTGTAACATTTGAAGTGGGTTTTGTTGTTAGTATGTAATATTGATAAAATGTGTGGCTATGCAAATTTGCTTATGGCTAAATGATATAGAACTGTTTTAGCCACAGTGGCTAATTAGAAAAATTTCCCAGCGCACACACAGAATGTTATACTTAACTTTATTCATAATGACCGAAAACATGTATAGATATCTTTATAATATATCTGTATTTTTATAACATTATGTACATATTTACAACAGATTAGCATATCTATCATCAGAAGCATATATTGGCTCACATTCTGACTAGATACTCACGGATGAGTAAAACACTGTATCAGTCTGTTACTGCTTGGGATAAAGTTGAGGTGAAATGATGTTTTACCTTGCAAGGGCAATATTTCAGCCATACCGCAACGTGATGTGCAAGGTGCACACACAGCGAAAAGATAGTTCATAAAAGGGATCCATAGAAAGAAAAGTGAAAGCAAAAGATGCCCTTTTTAGTCGCCTTGTATGACAAGCATTGGGTTACTGAGGCCTTATTCTATCTATTAGTAAGTGACACCACGTCACTCCCCGGATGCCCCACAGGGGTGTATGGGATAAATAGATACATGGTATTTAAGCTTCATAAAAAATTGCAGTTTTACGTCGTCAATAGCAATATTTCAGCCAATACATCACTTGATGTGCAAGGTACACCCCAAGGGATCATAAGAGAAAGAGATAAGTGAAAGCGAAAAATCTCATTTTAGTCGCCTTGTACGAAAAGCATTTGGTTACTAGAGCCTATTCTAAGTGACACCAGATCACTCTTCAGAAGCACCAAAGGGTACAATACAAGAGAGATAAGTTAGAAATACACAAGTGATCATCCCAATTAACACTAACTCAAAATAATACCCAGCATTCAGTGCTTTCATTATGTTTGTTTGTACTGTAATTGTTCAAAGAGACTTTTGTGGTTCCACATGTGTTTGTGTAGAAACTAAAGGCGAAAAACGTCGAACAAGCCAGGTAATGTGTTGGTTATGTGTTCCCAAGGACATACGTTTGGAGCATTCTGTGTTAAATAAATAACATATACTGTAGATTAGATATTATAAAAGTGTTTGCGTCAATAAATAACGTTGTATCCCCTTTATCCTGGCAGACTTAAATGAATTAATTTAGTTGTTTTTAAATCGACTCCTTACAGTTCCACCACAAAGTGCCTCCTACTGTGCAAGCTCATAGCCTGCGTGAAACATTAATAATGTGTACACTTATATTCCGCCTGATCCATGCAGCAGCATGCTCAAAGCATTCAACTTTATTACCCCAGTCATTGGAACAATGTACCATCCACAACATTCGTCAACTCCCAGGGAAGTATTTGTACAACCTAATTTAAGCTGCCAGTTAGCCACTAGAAGGTTAACTTTCAAATTGCCATCGCTTTCCAACCAGGTACCCAGTTTCACCTGGATGGACTGAGACAATGTGAGTAAAGCACCTTGTAAAAGGACACAGCACATGGGAGCAGGCCGGATTCAAACCCGGCTTGGTGGCGAACACTGTACCATTACACCACGTGCCCCACATTAACCATCATGGTAGAGAGATTACTAAATAGTTGGTTGTGTGTTCTGCCAAATGCAGACCAGATGGTTTGACACTCTTGCAAACGATCGAGAAAATTGTTGAGAGCATAGGTAATATTTTTTAAATTGTTGCAGATTATCCATGATCACATGTTGCGCAAGGTATATACATGTACAGTATTCACAATAACCAGCTTATTAAAAAAATGTAACAAAGTACACAACAAGACTGCTCAGGCAGTTTGCAAAAGCACATTTTCTTAATATATAATTATATATGATCCTCTCATTGTTTTAATATTTATCTATATTAAAGAGTAGGCAAAAGCATTAAACATGCTATGTGTTTTATGCATCAATAATCACATGTACATATTTTTATGTTTATTTATCATTCCCAAAGTTATTTTGTGAAAAGAAAACATTGAATTTGACCATGTATCCAACCTTAAAAGTAATTTCTGTTGAATTTAACCAGTGTTTCATGCACGACTCTCCTCTGATTTCATTACAAGATTGCCAACTTCATATAATATTGAACACCACAAGATATAACCTGTCATGGATGCTAGGCCTGAAGCTTATGCTGACTAAGGCAAGAGATGTGAATCAGTCTGTAGGACATCAACATCATATGCTACTGTTGAACAGCAGGAGTCTGTGATGTTTTGTGGATAAACACAATCAGATGGAAACATCAATTCAGTTGGGAAAGTATCACTATCAAATTATCAATGCTTTATCACTAACCATAATTGCAGCATAACTATTTTATAACATCATTTTTCATGATAAAGTAGTAGAGAAAATAAAACACTATCATTCAAAATAATTTAAGTCATAATTTTTATCTGTTCCTCATCAAGAATGTCCTACCAGTATAAAGTGAACTAAGTAATCGAAACAAATTCTTACTAAATAAACAGTAATAGAAACGTTTACAAATCTTTACTAAATAAACAGTAATAGAAACAAATCTTTACCAAATAAAAAGTAATAGAAACAAATCTTTACTAAATAAAAAGTAATCGAAACATATCTTTACTAAATAAACAGTAATAGAAGCAAATCTTTACCAAAATAAAAAGTAGTAAAAACAAATTTTTACTAAATAAAAAGTAATCGAAACAAATCTTTACTAAATAAAAAGTAATAGAAACAAATCTTTACTAATGAAACAGTAATAGAAACAAATCTTTACTAAATAAAAAGTAATCAAAACAAATCTTTACTAAATACAAAGTAATCCAAACATATCTTTACTAAATAAAAAGTAATAGAAACAAATCTTTACTAAACAAAAAGTAATAGAAACAAATCTTTACTACAACAAAAGTAATAGAAACAAATCTTTACTACAACAAAAGTAATAGAAACAAATCTTCAATAAATAAAAACAAATAATAGAAACAATTCTTCACTTAAAAAAATGAAAAGACAAATCTTTCCTAAATATAAAGTAATAGAAGCATATATCTACTAAATTAAATTAATTGAAATAAATCCTCACTAAAAATTAAGTAGCCTATTAGAAACAAATTTCTGCTAAAATAATAAAGTAATAGAAATAATTCTTACTGCTGCCAATCAGCAAAAGATCAATTTAGAACATGTAATTAATTGTTCAATGCTGAGACATATTATTGAAATTTATAAAAGTTGAATACAAAAACTAAATATTTAAGAACATATCTTTGAAATGAATCAAAAAAGGACAAGGCTTCACTTGTGTACTTTCAATCAAAAGATGTACCATATTAGTCAAATGATTTTAAGAATAATTCATAGTGCAAGGTCAAAGATGGCTGTTTGATTAATACATGTAATACCAGTAATAAACCCTTCTTTCATACATATACCCAGATACTCTAGCTGGGTGCATCAATCAAACATGTACAATTGTTTTATTTTTGTGTTTGAAATCTTGATTCCACTGAACAACAAGAGAGAAGATAATTAACCACTGAAACAGTGACAAAGAGAATCATCGCAATGACATTCCAGTTGTAAACTGATTACATACTACATCATAGACGCACTGACAAGTAAATTTCTACCAGGGGAGACTAATATATATCTAATGAACCTACAAGTTCTAATACCATGTCATCTTCTGTATCATATTGTCTCCATGGTATAATTTAGTGTATGAAAGAAGATCAGTAACATATATTAAACAGTTCCTGACAGCAATGGTACACCCCGTTATAAATGCCATTGTGTGCTGAGCATAGAGTAGTTAGATGATTGTTCTGTGAATGAAATGAAGCTTGAAATGTCATGGTGGTGATTGCAGGCTGAAGTTATTCTTCCAACATCAGAACCAAATCTGTAAACGCTATTCTTCTGACATCGATGTTATTCGTATGAAAAACAAAGTGTGTAGTGTTGAAACCAAGACGTAATAGTGAACCTTGCCACTCTCACCTAGTCAATTAACTAGCAGATGTCACGACAATCACAGACAGTGGCAGATGGACACACTGAAGCTATTGCAGCTATTATTCATAGTAGGCATTACTGTTCACATAAATATGATTGTGACTTGCTCACCAAGTTGAGTAGTAATTAACAAACAAATCAGAATGTCACCAGACTGTGTCTGTAGTTACTTTGGTCATTTAGTATGATACTACATATATTTGTCTTCAATTGCATGTCACATCGCCCAGTTATAATGGTTGCTAATCAAACAGTTTTTACGAGTGTTGACATGCCCTCAAGACTGGCCACGGTTGATGATCACTGTCACTGCAGTCAAAACATCGACATGGAAACATTCAGTGCAGCAAAACACATCTTATTTTCCTTTATTTGGACTCATAGATTTCATGTTTGGAAAGAATACACGACTATGTCAAAACAAAGAACAAGAGTCATCAGTAGATGACATATCCCCCCGGCTTATTTAAAAAGGTGCCAAAAAAAAAATCAAAAGCTCGTTCAAACTACCAAAAGGCACCACTGCACTGGTAAAGCTATACAACTGTCCAATTTCATAAAGACATTCCTTATAGCTCACGAGTTCTAGACCTGAAATGGTCCCTACCCCACATTTTGTTGAGTTCGTTTGACCCGAAAAAAAGAAAAATATCAAAATCTTAGATTGTTCAAACTACCAAAAGTCACCACTGCACTGGTCAAACTATAAAACTGAAAAAATGTCATAAAGAAATTGTTCATAGTTTACTAGTTCTAGCCCAGAAACGAAATGATTACGGGACGGGCGGACGTGACAACTATATCCCTCCCCCATTATATGCCTGGAGATAACTAGACCATGGATCCAATGTTTGAACCAAGTTTCACCAAACTGGGGAACCTTAAGACTCCAAAATGGTACAACTAAACCATGGAGTAAATGCATATAGCAAATTTAGTTGAAAAGTCTGAAATATATCCAGAGATGGGGTCCGGAGATGAAATACATGTATTTGAATTTGACATTCACTCTCAAGCCACGCCCACACTTGGGAGGTGGGGGACATTGTGACCCTTAAAAGGCACAACTGGACCATGGACCAAATGTGTGTACTAAGTTTCGTGGAAAAGCCTTAAATGGTTCCACAGATATGGTCCGGAAACGAAATACAGTAGAACTTGTTTATAGCGAACACGGATGTATCGAATTAACGGATATAGCGAACTAATTTCAAAGTCCCGACTGCATCTATAAATGTAATCATTAAAAAAATACGCGTGTAACGAACTGGATATACCGAATTTACATTCATTTGCATTTGGAATTTGACATTCACTCCCAAAGCCACGCCCACTTTCGGGGGATGGGGACGTTGTGACCCTGAAAAGCAAAACTATACCATGGACCAATGCATGTAGCACGTTTTGTGGAAAAGCCTTAAATAGTTCCAAAGATATGGTCAGGAATCAAAAAAAAGGACGGACAGACAGACGGACGGACGTACATGCTGATAGCTATATCCCCCGCATTATATGCTGAGGGATACAAAACAAAAATACAAAACAAAAAAGTCCAACACAATCCATCTCCAAAACTAACTCATCTTCGACGAGCTGTGATCTGAGACACTCTCAGGCGATAAATATGTTTAAGTCCCACTTGTTTATCCCCTTTTAGACATTTTTACAATTTATGTTAATTCTTTTTACAATTGACGTCAGCACCCGTTTTTACAATTCACGTTAATTATGTTTTACAATTTACGTCGGGTGATTTTTTACATTTCACGTCGATAATTTTTATAATTTACGTCATTTTTACAATTCACGTCGATTTTTTTTACAATTCACGTCGTTTTTACAGTTCACGTAGATTTTTACATGTCACGTCGTAACAAAGGATGTGATAAATAGTTAGACATAAACGGTGGGAGAGATATTATACTATAATTTGCTTTTGCGTGCACACGTACACACATAAACACAAACAACCTCCCCTCCCCCCCCCCCTCCCCCATACACATTTAAAGTACTTTATCTCCTTAAACCAGTATAGGTACTTTTCCAGTGTTGGAAGATGTTAAGACTGCTTGCCACCTTATTATAAATATCGCGTGCTCCAGTGAAACCGCAACGGTTACATTTACAGGTTTGCATTTTAATCCTTTTTGTTTTTACAAAAACAATAACCACCTAAGGTGCAACATTTAACAGAAAAGTCGCCCCTAGGATCCCAACAACGAAAACGCACTTTTATACATGTACATGTATAACACGAGCAGAAGGAATAATAGCGAAAATACATTTCGAGGAAGAGTATCAAATGTGTGTAAACATTCAAAGGGATGGGCATTTCAAGAAAGAGTATCAAATGCGTATAAACACCCACAAGGGTGGGCATTTTGAGAAAGAGTACCAAATGCGTATATACACCCAAAAGGATGGGCATTTTGAGAAAGAGTACCAAATGCGTATATACACTCAAAAGGATGGGCATTTCGAGAAATAGTATCAAATGTTTGTAAACACCGAAAAGGATGGGCATTTCGAGAAAGAGTATCAATTGTGTGTAAACACCAAACAGGATGGGCATTTTGAAAAAGAGTATCAAATGCATATAGACACCCACAAGGATGGACATTTTGAGAAAGAGTACCAAATGTGTATAAACACCCACACGGATGGGCATTTTGAAAAGAGTATCAAATGTGTATAAACACCAAAAAGGATGGGCATTTCCAGAAAGAGTATCAAATGTGTGTAAACACCCAAAAGGATGGGCATTTCCAGAAAGAGTACCAAATGCGTATAAACACCAAACAGGATGGGCATTTTGATAAAGCGTATCAAATGTGTGTAAACACCCAAAAGGATGGGCATTTTGAGAAAGAGTACCAAATGCGTATAAACACCCAAAAGGATGGGCATTTCGAGAAAGAGTATCAAAATGTGTGTAAACACCCACAAGGATGGGCATTTCGGGAAAGAGTACCAAATGCGTATAAACACCCACACGGATGGGCATTTTAAGAAAGAGTACCAAATGGGTATAAACACCCACACGGATGGGCATTTTAAGAAAGAGTATCAAATGTGTGTAAACACCCAAGAGGATGGGCATTTCGAGAAAGAGTATCAAATGTGTGTAGACACCCACACGGATGGGCATTTTAAGAAAGAGTATCAAATGTGTGTAAACACCCAAAAGGATGGGCATTTCGAGAAAGAGCACCAAATGCGTATAAACACCAAACAGGTTGGGCATTTTGAAAAAGGGTATCAAATGTGCGTAAACACCCACAATGATGGACATTTAATGATACAAATCTGATACTTACGCGCATCTTACATTCTGATCCGAAGTAGTGTTGATTATATCAGTGTGGAATTTGCAGTCACTAACTGCTTTATCGAGCATCTTATCAAACACTGGACAATGTTCTGAAAGGTGCAAACAGTATCCGTAAACACGACTTCATGAAACGCACAAACAGTATCTACACAACTAATTTCACAATTTAAGGTAGAAACAGTATTATATCTATTATAAAACGGTATATATTGTAAATAAGAAGGGTGCATACAGTATTTATAAAATTTATTTCATGAGAGATACAAAAAGTATTTACATAAATGATTTTGTGAAGGATAGAAACTGTATCAATATAAACAATTTCATAAAAGGTACACACACTATCTGTTTTAACGATGTCATTAAAGGCACGTGCATATTATGTTCATGAAGTTCAACAAAATCAATTGGCATTGCACTCATGTTTATTCTTCGCACCTCATGCAAAATATATATACTGAGTCAAAAAAGAAACTTCACAAAATGTAATTTTTAAAAAAATGACTAATTTTTCTCTGATGACACATCTC
>JAUELE010241942.1:0-11334 GCA_031471655.1 Diodora aspera | reverse complement strand
TGAGGCTCACCTCTGTTGTGATGCAGCTCACCTCTGTTGTGTTGTGGCTCACCTCTGTAGTGATGCAGCTCACCTTCTCTGTAGTGATGCGGTTCACCTTCTCTGTAGTGATGCAGCTCACCTTTTCTGTAGTGATGCGGTTCACCTTCTCTGTAGTGATGCCGCTGAAGACAAGCTCGACTCTTCTTCTCTTTCACATGTATCCACACATACACACATACACATGCACACATGGGTGGCAGAGGAAGAAAGACACTGATAAATTTTTAAACAGCTAAATATTTAATCGTTTCCTCTCGTCTATCATTTATTTCTGTCTCCACATTCTTCTCAGGTGGCTAGCATGTTAAGGAGAGACTAATCCACGCAGTATTAACGCAATATGCTTGCTGGATCATCATATCACTGAGCACTGGATTAACTGTTGGTCTTTCCCCCTCTGTCTATGGAGTCTTACACTGGGTTGTAGTTAACTCCCTCAAGTAGACCCTTGAGATGTAAGCCAGGGAATGTGTTTTAGCCTGGGTTGGCCTTATTCTTCTGTCAAATGAGGCAGTCTTTAGGATTCTTGTTAAAGTTGAGGTGACTGCAGTATAAATTATGACCTGCATTTCTCTGAAATTATTAAACACATCAAACGATAGACAACTCTGTGTGTAATCGTTCTATGCTGGATACTCAATAAGATTAGGGAATCCTAGCCCAGTGATATTGTTTGCCATAGTATCCCACAGCAAATCGCCTGTGTTTAAACACTTGAATAAATCACGAGTATTGGAAATACCCTGACTTTGATGTGCTATACGTACAAAGACGGATTGGATAAGGGGAGACCTCATGTTTGGACGACTTCATCATGCCTTGAGTTATTACAGACTATGGAATAATCTGAACTACGATTATTTGACTGTCATTTAGGACACCCAGTTTATGAGGAATTAGTGGGATGAATATTGGCTACAGACTCTTCTTATCTGGAGTTAGGAAAGTCACTGATGTCGTCAATCATCATTGAGTGACGTGTTCCCTAGACTTCACATATCGAGCACAGAATCCAGATTATCTGTGATCAAGGTCTATTAAATCCTGAGCTCACCGTCCGGAATATTTTCTCTAATTTGTCAGAGAAATTGCAATGTTTTATTTATGGACGATTCATTGGTCTTTGATATGATGAAACGGTTGAAGGATATGATGTATAGTGTTTTCATCGTCTAGACATCTTGTGTAGGTATGTCTAGCATAAGCCTTTGGACACATAAAAAGTCTTAATATTAAGTACTGTGAGATCAACATGTAATCTCTTTGTACCTTTTATTCTGAAGATACGTTTTTTTCAAATCGGAGTGAAAGTGGTACTTTAAAACTGGATATCTCTTTTGATTTGACAACTATTATTTGTCCATTTCTGACAGTTTGATGCCTTTATCTGTATAAAAAAGTAAATGTTTCGTCCATCATGAGGTGACTAATTTGTTTTTATAATAGTTTCATGAACTTTTTAAATGGTGGGGTTTTAATCACTCAGTTTCATTCTCTTTGTAAGGTGATTTATCTACCATTTGATAACAGGGGTTCATGCTTCACATGTCTTTGGGAAACTCTGGGAATACCAGACTATCTATCCTATTGGTTGAATGTCCCAGGTTTGAATCACGACGGAGGGAACTCTTTCACATTTTATACTGCAGTAATGATGGCAGAAAAATCACCATTCTTTTTTTTATTTCTATGAATCACATTGCGCATGTTTCAAAACGTCATCTAGCTTACCACTGGTGATGTTGTCTTTCTCATTCATAAAACTGCGAAAAAAATCAGATCAGTCATGATAAAAATTGTACATAAAATGCAGACAGCTAAAGAAAACAGACATGCATCTATATTTCATTATGCACACACACACTTACACTTACAAGACATAATTAACACACTGTTTACAGTGAAAATAGTCTATATTTCCTCACTAAATTAACGTTGCTAAAGAGGATAACACAGTAATCAAGACATAATTGGTGCCAACGATGTGTTTGCTTTTACATGTCGAGGTCATGATACTTCGAGATTGGTGTTTTATTTAGATTAGGGAAGTTATGTGAAACATTTAGGGTGAAGTGACACACCATTAACTACTTTAACAAACAGTTTCATTTTCTGATAAGAATAAGAATGGAGATACTGCAGTTTCATACTCTTAAAGCAAAGGATTAGGACAGTGGTTAGCAGTAAAAAAAGGTTCAGGGGTGGGGGGGGGGGGGGTGGGAGTGAAAAGGAGAAGGGAGGAGGAAATCAGTGTTTTGAAAAGTAGAGGAACATCAAATTTCAACCGGTTTAATATTTTGAACATGCCTACTTCAAGACTAACTTGCTGGAAATATATTTTGTCAATTATGCTGTATTATTGTTATTACTGTCAGAAAAATGATTTTTCAAATGATAGCAACAAGAAAAAGGCAGCAGTAATAAAGTTTATTTCAGATAAGCAAATAGATCTGTGTGGTTTAATTATTAAACTGGTCTAGAAAGGGGCATAGGTTGGAGTAAAATACATGACTTAAAAAGAAAATTAATTACAGTTGTGGGCAAAGTCATTTTCAGGGGGGGAGGGGGTGGGGCATCCTTAGACAACCTAAAACTCTGGAGTGTATCATTATAAATTCAAGTTCCTTGGTTTTTAGCTATGCTTTTTGTTCATCTTAAAGTTTGAATGTTGGTGTGTTGGTGATCATATCATTAACAGATTGCTTAAGATTGGCTCATATTCTCCAACACTGACTGAAATAGCCTTTTTCTGGAGTTAAAATCTGTATTCTGTGTTAAAATCTGTATTCTGTGAATAGTTAACATTAGTTGCATGACCACACACTATGGTAGTTTATTTGTAGTGGGATTTTGTTATCACTGTTTCAACATCGCAGGTGTTAAAGTGGAAGGCAAGGGTTCTGTTTAACCATGTTGTACAATTAGAGAGAAGGCGGCTTATTATTTGATCGCTAAATTGAATTTTCTTGTAAGCTGCCAGGATTAAACTCACTGTCATCCCGAAGGGAATAAAGTGTTAAAGGTGAAATGTTTTCACACACGATGCTAGAGCTGGACAATATCTTTTCTGGCGTTCCTCAAGAGTGGAAGGTTTGTGTTCTGCCTTTCGAGATTCGTATCCCAAAACCAGGAAGAGGTTTTTTCGACAGGGTAAATCCATAGTTGAGGCATTCTAATTGTTTTCCTTTATCACTGAGATAGATCATGAAACCACAGAAAGAATGTTTCAGCAGTGCTGGTGTTATGCTCTGATCTGGCAAGAAATTGGGACTCACAAACTGACGTTACCATGTGTCGACTCAAAAACCAGGCCTTAGAAGCTTTATCCGATATCCACTTCTTGGTAATTCACTCTGTGTTTACACATTTCTAGAAATCCCATGATTCCATTTCAGCCTGCAATTAGCTCTGTAATTGTTTGTAAATTATTTGGGTGGCAATGGGAGCTTTATATCGGTGTATCAAAGGTTGTTTTTTTAGGGGAGGGAGTTTGTGCGTTGACGTAGACTTGCCAGATGAAGAATGCTTAACAGGTTTCCTTATGAATGTTGGAGTTTTGGCTAAGTTTGAAAGTGGAAGGAATTCTTTCCAGAGCTTCTTAAGTCTGTTTTATAACAAAGTGGAGCAATTTTTGCCAGTGTTCTATAACAAAGTGGAGCAATTTTTGCCAGTGTTTTCTAACAAAGTGGAGCATTTTTTGCCAGTTAATGTAGGAGGTTAAAGCATTGTCTAGACTAAAATATAGTCTCTGAAGTAAGGTTAATATTTCTAATATTTCTAGAATTAAAAGAATATGTATTTGTAATGAAATAAATAAGATCTCAGAGAGTGCTCAGTTCAGAAGTTGCAGCTATCTAGACTGGGAAAAATAACTGGACTGTATGCTTGTCTCTGCTCAAATAAAACTTCAAGGTGTGGATGACAGACTAAGGCATTGTCCATCAACTTGACTTCTGGGCTCCTCAGGGAACTAAAGGTGACAATAGCGTTCTTTCTGTTGGCGTCAAAGTGACATAGATAAAAGACCATGACACCATGAGAGATTGCTTCAAACCAGCGTGAATACACAATAACTTGGATAGTAGTCCTTATAGCTTCAAATATCATGGTGCTTCTTGGGAGTGCTTATAGGGCCCCAGTAACCCCATACCTGGTGTAAAGTGCTTATAGGGCCCCAGTAGCCCCATACCTGGTGTAAAGGAAAAACAAACTGGACATCTGGGGATCACTTCTATTGATACCTTTAGACTTGTGTTTTTCTAGAAGTGTGTATATTGCCCTTCACGTGACTTTACACCTGAAATTAGTCCTTCCAAATAAAACGATAACTCTTATCGACATGGTGTCCATACTTTTTATATTTGTACATTTTTTTAAGTCAAGGTATTTTATTCTTTATTTTAAGGTAATCAGAAGAATTTCTTTATTTTCTGTAATAAACTAGTAATAGCTAGTGACAATTTAGGAAAACATATAAAGGCTTGTGCATCCTGTCAAAGCAGTGCTTCTTAGACCAGTGAATGGTTCACCCATGGTGAATGGTTCAACCACGGTGAATGGTTCACCCACGGTGAATGGTTCAACCACGGTGAATGGTTCACCCACGGTGAATGGTTCACCCAGGGTGAATGGTTCAACCACAGTGAATGGTTCACCCACGGTGAATGGTTCAACCACGGTGAATGGTTCACCCACGGTGAATGGTTCACCCAAGGTGAATGGTTCATAAGGGAAAAGAGGAGGAAAATTACTGGCAACATAAAAAGGTGAATGAAATTTTGTGTTAATATCTCAAGAGCGAAGGACACTGAACTATACTGACATGCAAAGACACAATACCAAGATCACTGGATAAATCCACACATACGTCGGATATACAAGATATCTTTCTAGTTTAGGACTATTTATCGATCACACGGTGTCAATCAAATTACATTCAATGAAATCCAAGCATCCTTTTGATCAACTATGACATAAAGATGTAAGGGAGCATAACTGAAATCATTTGGTATCGTTTCTTTTGCATGTCAGTGTAGTTTAAGAAGCACTACGTTTTTGATGATTTTGCTGATCGTATTTGTTTAATGTGAGGTACAGGTAGAAGAATATGGGGGTTGGATGACTGCATACCTGAAGATGACAGAGGTCAGCTCAGGTTATGACACCTGAGTATTGTCATGCTGGGAGAAGGTGTAACTGAAATCTCCCAGTGATAAATCACAGAGCTAAGTTTCCATGTATCCTGCAGCTTTAAATCTGATACTCTCATTTTTTATATTGGGGGTTGTTTTTTACTTCAAGTTAACAGTTTTCCAAGGTGTGCAAACAGATTTTAAGGCTCTGTTTTCCTTTATTTCTCCATCTTTATATTTGTTTTTCTGTGTTCTTGGAAAAGAAATGCCCTTGCCTGAATTTTATAGGTTTCATTTACTTATTTTCCTCACATTTTGAGGTTTATCTGCTTCATGGGGGTCACAAATGTATCAAGAGTTATCTTTCCTGTTAAAAACCAAAACATTTCTTTTAAAATATTGTAATACTGTTTGAAGGATATCATATTTCTATCTGTCTTTTAATGATAAATGTGTTGTAATACAAACGTTTTATTCCATCTTGTTAAACATTTCTTCGGCAATATCCAGACTCATTACACTCAAGATTTAGATAAATAATTACATTTACGATTATATGAAAGTTGAGCTAGAAAAGAACTTCTAGCTTTCCTTGCAATTGAGTGTATTGCCATAATTTTTATAAATTTTTTTGGCCAGATAAATGACTTCATGCTTCTGTTGCATGAAAGTTACGATAATATGTTACTGCTTTGATGTATACTCTCTTACCCGGTAATTATATACAGAGAGTTTGCAAAGAACATTTTTTGTGTTGGAAAAATGACCGACCTAACATTTCCTTTACATTTGGCAGTTAGTTATCCATTGCTAACTGTGTTTTTCTCTGCCAGGTCAGCTGCTGTATGCAGACTGTTTAGACCTTCATCCAAAACATTTTAATGTCCATACAACTGTGAAAAAACCTGTTCATAGCATCTGCTTTTTCCAACTGCTGAAATCAGCCGAATTCTTGAATATAACTTGATATATGAATTGTTTTCACAGTTCCATAAAGAATGCAAACTCTTTTTAAAGAGAGAGGAATAAGCTCTTGGATTCTGGAATGGATATTGAACAGCGCATAAACATCAACACCTGTTTCAGCAGGAATGGAGAGAGTTCTGACCTAGGTCAGATTTTGACCAATCTTTTTGTCATTCCATCACCGCAAGGCTCTACTTTGTGACATTCCAGAACTGTTTTGGCTGATCTATGACACTTCAGACATACTTGTATGTGTACCATGTTCTTTAGGAATTTCAGAATTTCAGAATTTTTGAACATGATTGGCAAAAAGTGATAAAATTCCAGCAGACATATTTCCGGCTGTATGTTTGTCACTGAGAGGTGTTTTCAGCATTGTACCAAGAAACCGGACAGATTTATATGTACATGATAAACTTATCACACCAAATTGTCAAGAATTCTCATAAAACAAAAAACATATGTAAGTTTTTAAAAATAGTTTATATTTTTTAAGTCATGTATGAAATAACAGATGACAAATGAACACTAGAATCATACTCTGTTTAGTGTTAGATACGTTTTCTAAGACATTTCTCTTTTTAGATACAGTGTTTTTTCTTATTATGACAAAGTTTGTATTCTTAGAACTATATCATGGATATTTCTTCTGCAGATATTTTGATTGTCTTATTTTCAGATGGCTTGATGTCATAAAAACTTTGTATATGTTCATTTACAGATGTTGAGTGTTTTTTCATGTTAATGAATACAAATTTCTCTGCAGTGCTACTCTCTTGTAAAAACACTCTCCAACATGAAAAAGGCCTCTAAAGCAGTGATACATTTTGCATCGACATCTGATAAACATTTGGCCTGCAATATCCATATATTTTTGTGCTCCGTCTGTTTTTCATATTTTCGGCTTCTAATGAGTTGACCTTTGACCCGAACCTGCTGCCATATTAATGTATCATATGCTTGTCTAATATGGCAGCCAGCAGGGTAGGCATCAAAAAGACATGCAAGACAGATTATGGGCTGCCCTTTCTTATGTTGCTCTGTTCCTAATTAAGATAGACTTTCTAATTTAAAACCAACAATAATAAGAAGGCTTAGTGGCTATTAAACTGCTAGTTCTTATGATTTGTCTCCAAATTGTATTTAGAAAAAATGATTTTTTATAAGAACATTCGTCTATCGAAATTGAAAACACATTGTTGTCAGAATAAATTATGTTTATGTTTGGTCAATATGAAAGGCATGATGATGACTGGAATAATTTTTTGATGGGTATTTCATGTAGAAAGGAGTTACAGGGGAAATAAGTTTTAGCGTGAATCAGTTACATATTGAAGAAGTCCCCTCCAACCTACAACAGAAGGTAATACTTGATCCTGGTTTAATGACTTTAGCATATCATACCTCGACCCAAGGAGAGAGAAACAGATGGAGGTGGAAGGAGGGACGGATGGGGAGGAATAAGCTTAATATAAACTTAATATAAGCTTAATAATGAATTTGTAGATTTTAGGTATGATACAACAAGAAAAAGAGAGTTTTGAAGAAACTTGAACAAAACAATTTAAATTCATCAAAGGATTTTAGCAAAAATGTGTGAATTCCTTCTATGTAGATTATTATCCAGATATTGTTATTTGAGGAATTAACTTGCACTTGCCATTTCTCTTTTTCTTCATATCTAAAATTAGCTTGTGAAAGCACAGGATGTGGCAGTGCTCAACTTTCAGTAAAATATGCCTAAAAATATCTTTGAAATAAAGAATCTTGGTTTAAAATACTTGATGTATTTGACTGTATTGAAACTTTTTAGAATTTACAACATTATTTATTTTATTTGGGATAACATTTCCCTGCAAATGATGAGTTAAGGATTTAATTTATTGCTAAATGAATGTTTCACATATTTTTTCTCATTCCAACCAAACTTCTTTTTCAAAGCTGTTGAAATAGAAGACGTTGGAAGGAGATACTCTTGTCACATCATTGAAATATATCCAACTCATCTTTATTTTTTTAAATTTACACCATTAATTCATTTGATGATCTTTATGGCTTAGGATGCCCTGTTAAGTCTTAATTTCACCCTTTGATTCAATCTCAGGTATCTTCATGTTATTTAAGGACTGGCATCTTTCACATTTTATGTCATACGAGACAGGTATTTGTGACAGGTGTGTTGCTTGATTGGCTGTGGAATTAGTTAAGGTTGAAGGACTGAAGGCTAATCTAACCTGTGTCTTGACTGACCAGGTAACCGTGTTGACCTGGGGGATTAGTACAGTATCAGATGGACATTAAATAAGACACTTTGACATTAAATATAGGTAGATTGTGATGGAAGATTAAGCTCGTTCCATCTTGACAGGAAGTGATACCATCCCCATGTATACTGTTACGTATAGCATATAGGTGTAGCAGCTATAGGTATATATCACTCTGGTAGTATTGTAATAAGCACCTATTCTGCTACAGTTGTACTGAGACAAATTGCGATGACATGTGAACAATTTATATGTCTCACATGACCATGAAATCCAAATCCCTTTAGGTCACCATGTTGTAAGTTACTGAGTTTACACCACATGTATCTGCCAAGACAATTTACCTGGAACAATGTACAATTCCTGTGTAGTTCTAGGCATAGGCATATGGGCACCCTCAGAGTGGGGGTGGGGGGGGGGGGTCTTGCCGGAAAAATGACCACCTAGTAAAACTGAGAAGCAAAAACAAAAAACAAAACCAAAAAATGTTGACACTCTGCTGTGCCCGAATCTTGGGACGTTGTTGCTCGATTTCTGAACAATTTTGCTGATGTGTCTGAAAATTAATTTTTTATAGAACGTTCCTTCCAGGAGCTCAGACGTCTCCTTGTATTTCTGTTGGGTTTCATTGATGGAGAAGGGAATGGGGTAAAGTCGGTACAGGGTTAGGAAGATGCTAGAAGTGTGTGTATGTTAGATACTATCATGACAAAACACAATGTGCTCTTCTGGTGAGCTGGTTGGAGACGGGGCGTAGTTTGTTGATGTTACTGTGTGCTGCGGTAGTCTTGCGTTGAGACTGTAGACTAAATGTATAGTGGTAACAATGCTGTGAGGAAATGGAAACATGCTTTATGTACAGTAGCCAGCGTTGGGACCTCTATCTTAAAACAGGATCTCCAGATCCACAGACTATTGTGTTAGAGCAGATGTGACTTTGACTTCTGATAAGGAATGGAGCCGTCTTTTCTCAGTCTAATGCATTAACCTTCCAGCACAAAGATCCTCCTCTCATGTCAGTCCAAAGAAGAAATCTCTAACCTGTGTTCCAGAGGTTCTTAATTCAAATTGTCATGGAAACGGGGCCTCCAAGAGAAAATGTATCAGGGAGCACCAAGTTATCTTTGTCACCCTTTTCTTATTTCCGGGCTACAGGGTCTCCTTTTGGGCCCGAGAATGATGTACCCCCTGTATCCATCTTTTGGAGGCCCTTTATGGGTACCTCAGGAAGCCTGGTTTTTCTGTTAGTAGCTTTAGTCATATCTGTTATATGACTCAAGATAGGGCTGAACTCTTTCAGATGTCAGCCTTGGGATTATATATTTGCTTGACCTGTATCGATATGCCGACCCAACATCCCTAACTATATGAGTACAGTTGTGAAGTAGTTCTGTTCCATGGATGTTAAATATCTAGAGAGCCCTCAGTCAGTCTAGCTCAAGATAAGGAAGTATAGACTAGGTGTTTTGACATTTGAAATTGTGAGCTGTAGATGACAGTCTCCAGGGGAAAACATTCTGATTCATGAAAAATAAAACTGAATATTAGTTTATGTTGTGGTGAGTTTCATGTCTGTACCAACCAGTAGTTCACAATGGTATAGACATTGCAATGAACTCAATGTATCATGATACGCTTCTCAGTTTAAAAGTATATTTTTGAATTAAAAGTAATGTTTTAGTACAGATCCATGAGAATAAAAGAATTTATGACACTTTAACAGGTTTGGGATATTATTTATAGTTGTGGTGTCAATCTGTGTTATAACCGAAGGATAATGATACATTGTTGTACAAAAAGTATAAATGTAAGAAGCTTTGGGTACAAAACAGTACATGTAATAACAAAGATATATACTAACTCTTGAAATGCGAAATACATGGTTGATGGAGTTTCATGCTAGTGTAAACTATGTGTTGAAAGAGCGTCCTTGTGGTTCATTATTGGCATGAATTGTATGGGAAGCATTGCCTCATTTAGTATTATGTGCTTTTTATTGTGGATTTCCCATCATTGATAGGTGTTGTAGTCTACCACAGACACAGAAGATATGTACATGATCTCACTGTGGTTTGTGAGGCCTGCTTGATTTTATTGCCGAGATATGGGTAGATAATGTTTATAAAATCTGGTGTAAGTCGTAAAGCAGTCACAACTTTGGCAAGTGATCACACTCTACATTGTATCATCTTTACAGTCGACTCCAGTGGGATAGAGAGGCATATTAGATAGCCAAAACACCTTCACCTTTCTCTATACCAGAATAGGGCACCACTAGTTACATACATTTATAACTTCTGCAGTGGTGAACATGTTCTGCAGGGCTGAATGAAAATGACTGGTAATTTATGCTCCAAATAGATACAACATATTCGCATGGCAACATTGTAACTCTAGTTTTTATCTAACAGGAACTTGAGGTTAGAAGTCAAGACAGTGCAGCCTTCTCAAGGTTTCATGGAAAAGTGCAATAAAATAACTCTGAAATTATATATGGTCTCTTATGTAGCATGGGCTGAGATGTGGACATAAAATGTTCTTCAGACTTCACAGCGAAGACAACTCACAGTATGTGATCTATGGTAAAAGAAGTGCTTGGCTGGGAAACTTGAGTTTTAACACTTGGAGTCCTACAGTTATATGTGTGTAACATACAAGTTTATGTTTTGTTGATTATAACTCAGCACCTACCAAAGCAGCTGCTGCTGGCTTCTACATGAAACTTCCATTATGTATGTGGCTAGGAGGCCTGGCTTCATTCATTCATTCATTCATTCATTCATCAAATGCTGTTCCAATAAATTCATTCATTCATTCATTCATTCATTCATCAAATGCTGTTCCAATAAATTCATTCATTCTTTGGTTCATTGCTTAAATGTTTCAGTGATGCATTCAGTCGTTATATTCTTGATATTTAAGGACATTCA
>JAUELE010241931.1:0-11334 GCA_031471655.1 Diodora aspera | reverse complement strand
TAATGTGCGTTTGTTTGTGAATTGACATAATCGATCTTTCAAAATTAAGCAATAAAAAGACAAATGAGACGTTATATGATCAATAGAATTCGTCACTCGTGTTTTTGAATATGTAAAATATCAACCAAAATATCTCGCCAAGGCTCGACAAATACCGATTATCTTAGGCTAGATTGATATTTTACATATTCAGAAACACTCGATACGAATCCTCTATTTATATTATACCCTAGGAGTATGAAAATATAAAACGGGCTGAAAAATTATTAGAAAACTTAATAAAATATAATTACCAAATTTGTCATAAATCGACTGACCAATCACTGATTCGAACACCTGTGGTACAAGGTATAACTTGGGGTTGATTTATAAGCATATTTATTTTGTGAACAAAAAAGATTAGACTGCATTTGGCCACTGTCTACCAATGCAATGTTCTCAGATACTTGAGATATGTTCGAACAAGGAGAGCATTAAAGCAATGGCCAGTGTAAAGAGTCTAGTGAAACGTTTCTTCAGTTCTGCAATAGGTCAAATATTGCATGGCTCAAACACTTCCCCAAGTTGTGTCACTTTAAAGAACCAAGCGAGGACAGTGCATTCTCGAGGAAAAGGAATTTCTTTAATTTGCTGACAACTAATTTTCTTCTTCAGCCCAGTAATACAAGTGCTCAAGCGCTCGAGGCAGTCGTATTGGTGACACTTACCATAAATATTATTTGCAGTGGGTTTTTAGCAATTTGTAGTTGGGGGGAGGGGGAGGGGGAAGGGAATCAATGATACTGAAACTGGTGCGGGCTACACGTATTTCATGAATTTATAAACAATAATTGTCCTACCACGGACCCCTGACGAAAGTCTGTTACACTTACCGTAAGGGTTTCCACAAAATCGATAGTGCCACTTCCATCAGCATCGATCTCCTTGAGAATTTCTTGCAGCTTATCTGGAGTAAACACCGTGACGGCCACAGTTAACATACGGTCCAGTTCATTTAAGTCAATGGTCTGGAACAAAGTGAAGTAGCAGAATAAGGCAAGCTACAGAGAAAGAGAGCCAACTGGTCTTCGTGATGATTCTCTTACTGCAGACATGGCTAAGGGCTACACAGAGAGAGCGAGTTTGCATAAGGATTCCTTAAGAATTCTCATTCCAAGAACATCGAAATTGTTTGGTATAGCTGTCTCATAGCATGATATTAATCCAGTCACGTAGCTGCCTATGCCAGAGTACGCGGCTAAATCCACATGATTCTGACAAAACCAAATTCAGCCAACGTTTACACATACTGCAACATGTCTACTTGACTACATGCTCATAGAAAACGTTCCTTGCCTTAAACTGTACTAAATAAAGCACCTCAGAACGCCCAGAATGAACCAGATTGCACCATTGTTTTCAAAAT
Organism: Diodora aspera; assembly: GCA_031471655.1. Classification (NCBI taxonomy): domain Eukaryota; kingdom Metazoa; phylum Mollusca; class Gastropoda; order Lepetellida; family Fissurellidae; genus Diodora; species Diodora aspera. The sequence continues at coordinate 9,929 of JAUELE010241931.1, read as the reverse complement.
GTTCCGGGGTGAGAGGGATGGGGGATTTCCCGGACCCCCTAACAAAATTATTAATCCCCATCAATAGAGGGCTAGCTACGCCCCTGGATATTAATCTTAGGAAGAAGCTGGAAGCTCTTATACAAAACCAGTCGAGATGTTCAAAGACGCAGACAGTAACGTATAATACAGTAATATTTGTAGCTATTAACTTTGTTCCATGCTGACATCAGTTGTCTGTGTCCTATGTTCTTACCCCATTGTGGTCTTTGTCGGCAGCCATGAACTTGTTCTCGGCATCAATTACAGCAGATAGGTTCATATTTGGAAACTGGTCAGCCAAGAGCTGGAAAGAGACACAGATGAATCAGCTGCGAAATTACAACCAACCCTAGTTTCACTGGCAATCTAAAGCAAGTAACACTAGAACATTTCCGAAGTCTAAATCATCCACGAATTTAATTACTGTAAGTACATACACTGCCGGGCAAAAGAAACGACACCAAGATTTTGAGAGACTACTGAATAAATTCACAATTACCTTGGATATGCACGAGATATCCCTTCGAGATTAGGAAGTTTTATCACCGACATGATGTCAATCAAATTACACTCGTTGAAATCCTAGCAACCTTTTGATCAGCTATGACATAAAGACGTAAGGGAAAATAACTGATTTTATTTGGTATCGTTTATTTTGCCCGACAGTATATATAAACGCCTGCCTTGATTAAACGCCTACTTAAAAAGCCTTCCGAGAAATCAATAAACTCCCTAAAATAAGGATTTACGGTAACTTTATACATTATTTATTATAATTAATTAATTATTTATTTATTTATAAATGACTGTTTCGAAAGTACCTCAGGTCAGCTTGATAGGTTTTAATATATTTTTTTAAAAAGGAAGCACAAATCTATGTGCGACGTCATCGGTTAATAAATGAAAAGAACTTTGCTACTAAAGATGAAGAATACAATGTAGATACAATAAACTGCATGAACCTCAAATTCCGTAAGGAAAATGTAGTAGATTTCTAGGTTGTAACCTGACATCACACTCTTCAATGCATTCATTTTCTCTGTTGTAGTGTTATCTTTACATTCACTGAGAGTGGCTCTACTCTGCAGAATTTCAGTCAGTGATCAACTACATGATAGACTTGCGACTCTTATATTGTTACCAAGTACTAGTAAAAGTAAAAGTAAACACAGAACATTTGGGAAATGTAGGCTACATTCGAGAGACAAAGATCAGTCAGCATTTGTACGACCTAGTCTGCGAGATAACTCGGGGGAAACTCATACACAGTTTAAACTGAGGCCTATATTATGAAAGGTGAAACTATCTGATTATGTTGCAGGTGTTTCTACGACAATCATGTGATTACTGGAACCCAATTATTTCCAAGTCGCTGACTGCTTAAAGCGTTGACCTTAAAAGAAGACATATTAGAAGGAGATCGATAGACAGAGAAGTGAAAGCAACAGATGCATAATGCAGTTGCCCTCTATCTTGGTACTACTGGTAACATATTCCTGTGACAACCGGAAGTCAGTCCGTGATTTTGAATTTAACGAAGCTTCCGGTGATCTGCCGCCAAGACGTGGGTATCAGGGTTAAAAGAGAGGTACCCAAAGTGATTCGAACCCATAACAGTCCAATCTGGCAAACCACTGGGCCGACATGCTATAACCACTGTGCTATCCTGCGCACTCGACGCCTGCAAGTTCTACTGGCCTACAGGGTTATAAAGGTCAGACTTTTGCCAAGGCCCTAAGGCTGTAAAGTTGTTTAAACATTATGGAACATCAGGTATATTCCCGGCATCCTCAGAATCCAGGGCATATGACAGAGGAAGCCGATGGTGAGGTCATAAATGCCCTGGATTTCGAGGATGTATACCTGGCACCTGCTGCTGCCCTTTTCTAGCTGTGCCTGATGCAGGTCCACGGAGAAATACCTATGGCGGAATAAGACGTTTCAGTTTTCTATCCTATGACTCAGGGTCTTTTCAAGCACAGATAGCTATGGACCTAGAGCATGATGTTCATTGTTCTGTACCTTGACACAGGGTCTTGACAAAAATCAAAGAGAAGCAATACGGCACCAAAACACCCACCGTGTAGAAACCCTTCGAGTCGTTGTCATCATCTAGCCCCGGGATTTTGGGGTGTTTCCGGGCTGGTGTTGATATGCTCATGAGCAACTTCTGGGTTGGTGGCGGCGATGGCGTCTTGGGCCGCGGTTCATTATCTTTCTTCTTCTTGGCCGGCTTCTTTTTGTTGCCTGTCCCGGACTTGGACTTGTGCGCACCTTTATCCACCGTCAACTAAAACATGCAACCTCAGAATTACTTCTTTAAATCTCTGTGAAAGTTCGCACAGATAATTTTAGTTTAAATTTACAAAATTAATGTGTAATAAACTGTTAAAATGTACATATAGATAGGTAAAAATCATTTTAATTTTAAGAAATTTGGAATCGACTTAAAATCCGGAAAACATCGATTATGCATGCATCATACAATATTGGACAGACAGCTGACATGATTTTGTTTTCGCTTGAATATTTTTCTTTTCTCCAAAAATAACTGTTTTTCTGATTTTTAGACAATGGTGTTAATCAACCACCCGTAGATTCCAGTAGATTTATTAAGTCTTTGGAGTCAAACACAAAAGGGCGGAGCTACAGCATCAGCTCACAACGTATACGACTTCATTAAACTCTTTGCTTGCTATAAGTTGCTAAGTACTGACAATTACGATTACATTTTGGTTAAATTTCTCTCTCTCTCTCAAACGCATACGCACATGCACACACAAAGTAAATAATTATGCATCCAATATTCAGATTAAAAATATATGCCGCAGATGACAGACGCGTCACTGTATCATGGCATTAACACTAAATGAAGATTTTATTTATTCCTAACAAGCAGACATAGTCATCTATATCCCCTGTCGTTTGACCCTCATGAGGTGTGACATTATCTTCAATTTCCAAGAAAAGGGCAATCATAATAATGATAGAGATTTTAAAACAACAAAAGACACATCTTTATGGCATGACTGCGTCGTGTATGTATCAAATTTTATATACGTATTGTCTGGACAAAGCTATGACGGACTAACAGACACCATTGCTATATAAATGCAGTATTAAGTAAAACTAGAACCACTGATCTAGCTGAACCGACAAATCTGAAATCTTGCTAAGACACGACAGTCACCGGCAGCTGCTGCATTCAAGGAACAGCTTACATTTCTAAATATATCAGACATTTCAAATATCCCGTGTACACATTTATTCAGCAGCAGGTCAACATAAGGAATTGCAGTTTCTCTTGGCGTTGGTATTTTAAATGTTAAACTCCAACTTTCGTTGAGATAAAACTTGCACATTCATGCATTCAAATCAAATGAATTAAAAGAAAATTGTATGTGAACGCCTCGGATGAGAAAATAGCTTCTCTACCCATCATTGTAACTTGAACTTCAGTGAATTGGATATTCAAACTGTTGAAGACTGGATGAGTCAGAGAGCATATAGACACATTTGAAAGTTAAACAATCCACTACAATTGGTGTAGAAACATAGAACAGCGGGGAGCGACTGCTAGCGTTTGCCAGACTTTCTTAAAGGCCCACACTCTACTATGTAAGTGGTGTTAAACTTAAAGTGGTTATCAGGTATATATAATGCAATATTTTTATTATGGGATTTATTACTCAAAAACATAATTAATGTGAATTCTGTGTTTTACATGAATTATCAGGGTCACATTATGAACAATGTATGTAGCCACGTGACCCGCCGATGGATATAAGTCCCGGATACGATCGGCAACGCCGCGTTGTAACCTTGGAGAAAAGAATTTCCGTTGCAGTATTTCTGCAATAACGCGGATACCTATATTAAAACATGTTTCTCAGGAGATCCAAAAGGTTTAGGATACAACCTAAATCCTTGTTATCAGGTTTACATGTGTCACGTGACCATGGTGGGTTTGTCACGGTATGGCTAGTTAGCAAAGAATTGTCGGTCATGTCATGTAGTGCCATCTTGCACGTAGTTGCTGAATTAAAACCACATCTCCTCTGTGCGGCTTGTCGGGCATGACTAAAGATATCCTACGTTCTGTATCTGGTATTCATGATCCACCAGGGCGGTTCACATGCTATCCAGATCCACATGAACAGTTATCCATATCCACAGGAACAGTTATCCAGATCCACAGGAGTACAGTTATCCAGATCCACAGGAGCACAGTTATCCAGATCACCAGCAGTTATCCAGATCCCAAGGACACAATTATCTAGATCCACAGGGACATGCACAAAAAATATCCTGGGCAGAAGCATCGTGTTAGGGCTGAAATACTGCCCACAGAGATGTTAAGCAATATTAATGTTCACTCAATCTCCTTGACAGGCATCTGTAACATCGTGAATGACCCTTTTGACGCCATTTGAGGTTGTGGTGAGCAGAACAAAATGACTGGAGATCTCCATTCAAAACCAGATGGACGCAAGGGCTTTAGGGGCTTCCGCCAAGGAATCTCTGCCAGATATTAAGGGGTTACGTTTTCCTTTGTATTGACTTTGAAAATATAAGTAGGGGTCTCAAAATACCTGCAGCCATAACCAAGGGCTTCCAAAATTTAAATCCGGTTCTCTCTCCATTTCTTCCGATGGGCAGCCAGATTATCCTTTGCCAACATTTCGTAAAGTACATACGTTTATAAATGTTCATTGCGTGTGTGCTGTCTAATACCGATAGCGGGCATTCTTTCATTCTTAGGACCAATCAATTTTGGCGGTACATGTATATCATTCCTCTTAACTACAAAGACGATAATAGTAATTTGTAGTACGAATACTGCACACCTATTTCAGAATCGAAGATATATAGTAAGTATTAACGGTATAACACGAATTGTATTTTGTTTCAACGTGGATCTAATTTGTGGCGACCAGTTCGGTGTGGCGATGAGTTCGGTTTATCCCTCTTCGATCATCATGTACAGGTCATGTAAAAGCTAGGGAGGTTTCTGGCTGGAAATTCTTCAGTGAGACGTAAACCTGTAGGTGGCAGAGATGTACCGGGAATGCTCGTATTAAAACGCCGCCGTTTTTTAGCCCTTACCGAACACGCCATTTAATGTATTTCGGACGTTGACATTTATACAGTCGTAAGTGCAGTTAGGGGTTTTCATATTTACAAAACACATTAGAGTCCTAAAAAGGGTGATATTCTGAAAACAAGCTGTGACTTTTTGAATGCTTACGATCGTCACGCTGTGTCTGTAGAGTGTAATAACTTCATTGTGGGTCTTGTTCCGATTGAGTTTTCTTTAAAATTCTGCTTCTTTAAAGGTTATTGGTCAAGTTAACTTCTTTATTGCTGTTCGATGTGTTCAACATTTGCGTCATTAAAATGTGTTGAAAATAGGCCCTGGGCTTAATTTCGTTCCACTTTTTTTCTCATTAAAAGGCATCATTTTTGTTATAAAGCCCTGGGCTTAAATACTAGGATTTCCGGTATCTATCTATATCTGATCTCCACTGCTGAACGTGCATGGCACTATGTACACAGTTTATGCGCAAGACACCTCATCAGTATTTCGCCACATGTGGATTCTGAAAACGGTTGTCGGTTATGATTGTAAATGATATTTTATCAGTATTCCATCAGTATTTTGCATAAAACAACAAAAAAACTTAACATCAAGAAACAGCAAAACATGTCATGATGTTTATTGGGAATCTCCTTTTCGAAGACACGCTGTGCAGTTCTTGTTTCTCCATTCATCTGCGGCTTCAGTGATTCGTCCAGAAGGCAACTCGCATTGCAAACCTCGTATAATAGACGTGATCCAATTGGTGCCTCGTCTAATACAGATCATCTGATTGGTCCAATAGCGAAGTGCCTTCTTTGCTTTCCTCTGCAGGAGCCTCGTGCACCTCGTATAATAGAAGTGATCTGATTGGTGCCTCGTATAAGAGAAGTGATCTGATTGGTGCCTCGTATAATAGAAGCGATCAGATGGGTCCAACATCCGAGGCGCTTGCTTTGCCTTCTTATCTTGAACACGCCCCCGAACGCGCCTCGGGTTTAAAGTGACACCATTTCTTCGGGTCCATTGTTTTCATCTTCAGAGACAAACGCAGAGTACTACTTGTCTCTTCAGATAATAACGTATTGGACGAATCATCAGAGCGTTTCGTCATCTTTTCATGGAGACTGTCCTCCTGGATTGGAAAAGGCTTCACTCTGTTGTCGCAAAATCTCAATGTATTACTTTGAATGCTGCCACACTGTTTCTCTGAAGTGCAGGAGAGCGGTGCGTTTGTACAGTATAGTGATGGCACTTGACGGGAAAGTGATGCTAGTGTGTTGGATGGTCCAATGATTCTAACACATTATCAATTGTTATATACATTTGTAGCAGATGATTCGTACAGAATGGTAATATGTGTGTGCAGAACATAAATACAGTATATTTGTACAAAATATTAATACATTTGAAGGAGATGATTATAAATTAGTACAGAATTATAATACGTTTGTGCAGAATAGTAGTACACAATTCAAAATGGTAATACGTTTGTGCAGAATGTTAATATTTGTGTACAGAATGGCAAGACGTTTGTACTGGATGGTGATACTTTTGTACAGAATGGTTATACGCTTGTACATAATGGTAATAAGTTTGTACATAATGGTAATAAGTTTGTATAGAATGGTAATACGTTTGTACAGAATGGTATTACTTTTGTACAGAATGGTAATACGTTTGTACAGAATAGTAGTACACAATTCAAAATGGTAATACGTTTGTACAGAATGTTAATATTTGTGTACAGAATGGCTAGACGTTTGTACTGGATGGTGATACTTTTGTACAGAATGGTAATACGCTTGTACATAATGGTAATATATCTTTTCGGAATGGTAATATATCTGTACGGAATGGTAATGCGTTTGTACAGAATGGTAATGTGTTTTTACAAAGCGATAACAAATTTTTAAATAGTAACGGCATTACATTCAAATTGACGGTTACACAGTTCTAATGCACTAGTAAAACATTTCCCACACGATTGTAAACGTTTGTACAAGATTGCGATAAATATGCAATGTACGGTGACCCATTAGGGACATGCAGAGTGTTATATAATTATTGTGATTTTCGATTGAAAATACAAGATAAAGTCACAAAAGTTCTACATGAAAACTTAAATGTGAATCTCGTAAAAATGTATATGAACAAAACACCGAGAACTCAAATAAAACTATCGACGTAGTAATGCACACGCCATTATCTCATAACCTGGTGTTTAATACACTTAAATCCGAAATATGAGGCAGTAGTAGATATATGGGGATATATTTAGTAAATATTGAACAAATGTTATTTCTTTTAAACCTTTAAAAAATCATGGTTTCAATTGAAGTAATGTCAGAAATAGAAGATCAAAGAGACGGGAAAATGTAAGTCAGGAAATATTATCCGGGCTGTCACATCGCGTTTGCGAGGAAGTTGGCATGATTGCTTTCATCTAGGAGAATGGTGAAACGTCCTTGAGGTACAGAGACACCTTTCATTAAGAGGAACGATGCCATGCTGTTCAATGTGATGGATATAAATAGCAGGCTTGAATATAAGCAAACCGTATGTGTTTACGTGTGCGGGGTTGTCTGTTTGTTTACAAGTCCGTGCGTGCGTGCGTGTGTGTGTGTAGTGTGTGTGCGTGTATTTGCACGGAGAAGTGTTGCAGTGTGATGGAGATATATTTATGTTGATATGCGTGGATATGTGTCCATGTGTTTCTATAACCCCGTCGGGTTCCCGGGTGTGTTGCTCTAACACCAGAAAGAATCAGATCTCAGTATCCTCATGCTTGCCATAAGAGTCGTCTAAAATGAGGATCTTTTGCTTTCTCTTTCTTACTATCGATCCTGTTTTGACCATTTTCCTGGAGTGCCTCTTGCACATGACATTGCGCAATGGCTGAAATATTGCCCCCTGCAATGTAAAAATCCATTTCACTGACTGACCATTGTTTTTATACTGATGGTTAAAATTGACGCAACACGTGGATTTATTTGTCAGCGACGTTTCTTTAGGCTTGTGAATGATGGCTCACTGATGATGTGGGCAGCCTTAAATCTATGACCAGAAAGTGGATATCATTCACAAGCCTGAAAACAGTGTGAGTATCCACACTGACAAATAAATCCAGAAGTCCAAACCACTTGAAGTGTTTGTAATTGAATAACCATTCCGACTTATAAATGCCACTTCAAAATATAACACAAAATTTGATAGAGAATATTATTTAAACATCACTGAATTATTTGTGCATTGAACAATGATTTGTCAACTTCATGATCATCATGAAGCGCACGCTCAACACATTGCCATTGGATAGTTAACCGGCGTGTCTGCATCACGAGAACTGGTCAACAAGCAGCTACTTGCTGGCGGACTAAGGGCTCGCAGACCTTTGAAGAGACCCAGGTTGACTGCCATCCATCGTTGTAATCGTCTTGTGTGGGCTAGGAAGCGGCGGATCTGGAACCTCTGACATGGCGGCGTGTCATGTGGTCAGACGAAACCAGAGGCGTGTTCAGGAGGCAAGGCACCTCGTATAATAGAAGTGATCCGATTGGTGGCTCGTTTAATAGAAGTGATCCGATTGGTCCAATAGCCGAGCCGCCTTCTTTGCCTTCTACTCCTGAACACGCCTCTGGTACAATCTTTGCATCGCTGATGGCCGTTAACGGGTGTGACGTCACTTCAATACCGCACTCCATTCTCTTCCGTGGCCCAGTCAAAGTCCGGATCTGAACCTAATGGAACACGTGCGGGATGCCATTGGTCGACGTCTCAGCGAGAGGGAACAGCCGATTACTAATCTCAGGGAGCTGGTACACGCCGTTCTTGACGAATGGAACAATATTCCGATGGACTTTCTCCGGAAACTGGTGAGATCCATGAAGAAAAGTTGCCAGGAGGTGATTCAGACCAGGCGTGGGTACATCCATTACTGACTTGTGTTGGAGGATGTTTTGCTCACCAAACCTGATTGTAACCGAGCGACAGGACAATCCTCTCAGTTTTTTCCAGCAAGCCTTGTGTATTCCAATAAAATTTTCTTTAGACTATTGCAATACTTTTCAAAACCTTTTTTGGTCGTTTTTGGACCAAATTTTCATTTGCTGATTAAATGAACTTTAAAAGTCGAGATACGTCCTTATGTTCCTCTTTATGGCATTAATAAACCTCAAATAGGAAGATAATGTTACAGGAAAAGTCAAATGAATATTTGCAAGTCAGCAATATAACCTAAACAGTGTGATACTGTCTGAAATAACCGGTGTTGCTTTAATATTTACCATCAGTATGTATCTTCCTGATTTGTGGGTGTCTGAGTATTGGTATGCTTGCGCACGTGTGTGTGTTCGGAGACGTTTTTGATCAGTGGTTTTCAAGGGATATATGTGTGCATGTGTGTGGATATGTATCCGTTTGTACATGTATCTGTGCGTTCGTGTTGTGTATGCAGTTATGTGTTAACTTTTGTAAGCTTGCATTTTCGCGCGTGTGTATTTCTATGCATATTAACGTTTTGGTATGCTTGTGTGTGTGTGTTTGTGTGTGTGGATGTGCGTCCGTGAGGGTGTTGTTATGAGTGTATGTGTATGGTGTTCTACTTTTGACTGTACATCGGGTTGTGAGTGCATTTTTGGGCACGCTGGTGCGTGTGTGTGTGCGCACGAGCGCGTGAGTACCATATTTGAGGGGAGTTGTATTTGTGCTGTATTAAAATTGTTTCTTTGTATCCTTCTGTTTAAATTCAGTCCCCCACCTCGAAAAAATCCCAAATTAATTAAAAAATTAATTACCTAAAAATTCAAACCTTAGATCTTATATGAGATCG
>JAUELE010241920.1:0-11334 GCA_031471655.1 Diodora aspera | reverse complement strand
AATCTCTTTCCCCGTTTTGTGACCGTTTCGTCCAATCGCATGTCATCGTTATGGCGTATCACAGCCTTAGCCAGTTCCATGTTTGCCTATACGTATTCAAACTTCCGAATGCAGTGCGACTAATTAGCACCCAATCTTAGTGTAAAAGAACGGAAACAAATACAGCACGGTATTATATTACTCTATCAACAGAAAGACAAGCTCTGAACAGGCGTACCTGCAACTTTTTTTCTTTTTTTAAAAATATTTTTGGCGGAACCATGTTCCATTTTTGCTATGTGCAAGGACGGCACAAACACATAGATGAGATGAATGATATGCCACGGTACCTGCAACTTTGATTATGTCCCTTTAATGAGAGAGAGATGTTAATGTTTAACGTGCACACTCCAGATATACTGATTTGGCGCACTGGGGACTGGTTGCCTAGATTTCAGAGAAGAGTGTTAGTACTTTGGAGAGAGTTGGGAAGGAAACTTCTGTTTGTTAGTTAGTAAAGGTGTTATTGTGGGGTAAAAGAGACAGATGTAGTGGTAATTTTAGTTGTGGGATTCTTGGGGGTTGTTCTTTGTTTGTTTGTTTGGGGTTTTTGTTTTGTTTTGCTTTGTTGTGTTTTGGGTTTTTTTGTGTTTTTTTTGCTTCATTTTAGTTCATTTTATTATTTTTTAAAAACTAGTTTAAAAATAATAATGTAAGGGGATTTACCTAGGTTTTAGCTGTTAACTTGGTTTGTCTGAGAAAGATTGCCAGTGGTGAGTACGATTTGTTACGTGGGTTAAGTAGATTGTGTATGGTGAGTTGCTGTTGACCAAATGCAAGTGCGAGTTTACGTCGCTGGAGGGTGTCCTGGAAATATACCCCAAATCCTCTGACTAGCGAGGTATCGTTATTTGGTAGGCTAATATCAGCAGTCATTCCCAATAATGTATTCAAGGTAGTAATAACCTCTTTGGATCATGTGAGTTCCTTAATATTTCCTCATTGAGGTAGTCTGATGAAGCTACTCGTCTCTTTCCGTGTCTGAGCAGAGGACTCGTATGCCTCTCGAGATCCGACATGCGAGATATTTACGCATGGCGGAAGAATGACAATCGGAATGGATGGTGTACGATTTCATATAAGCCATTACGGATTAAGCCGAGTGTTACCAAGCAAGTTCGTTTAGAGGTGATACGACCAAATAGTCCCATTGAAATTGTTTTTATTAAATTGTTTAGATGGTGATTTATAACACAAATGTGTTCATCTGTTAAATCTGAAATTGCATGATTTTGGGGGTACAAAATTTATTTAGTAACATCGCTTTCCCCGAATATTATCAAGCGAAGGCGCAAAGCAACAACACTTCAGGGTTATCTTTCCCTGCGTTAGTTTTCAAACCAGTTTCTTCTTGTGACCAATCGGATCACTTCTTTTAAACGAGGCACCAATCGGATCACTGTTGTCTCAGATATCTCTTTGCAAACAGTCTGTCATTCAGGTCCATCCGTTTATATATTTTTTTTTTCGACTTAAAACGTTCTTAAGCATAAATCTGTTTAATGGAATAGTTTTAATTCATTCCAGACAATGGACATCAGCTTGTGGGCAAGAGTTATTTCCCTTGCATTTCTCGCATCCTTGACAGCGGGATGTGGTCGTGGTGTTATTGAAATACACAATAACGAATACCGAGGGATGCTGATTGCAATCGGAGATACGGTGCCCGAAGATTACACACTGATTGAGAGACTGAAGAAAATATTTACGGAGGCTTCCGCCTTTCTCTACAAGGCAACCAGGTAAGTTGCAAAACGCGCTCACGCACATTCAACATGATAAATTAGTGTTTCAAATTTGCCAAATATTCGTTGACATTAACATGGATAAACTACCATATACTCTTTTAAAAAGTAGGTCTACGTGCATATATCCATTTTATAATCAATAAAACTCGATGAAAATTTGCAAAATATAATTTCGAGTTCCAACAATCCGTATGCATGACGGGATCGTATCGCAAAACCTCCCGCTGCACGATTTTGACCGATTCTATCCAGATAACTGTGTCGTGCTGTAGACTAAAGGACAATTTGGCCTTATCAACTCGTGTCACGGCGTATCAAGCACCTTCTTGTCATCCCCATCCTCGAAAAGGATGAGACTACTCATTTAATGTACAGTTATTTTTGCTGTCTCCTTCATGTCTTGTGAAAACATAAAACTGCTAAGAACTGTACCGATGTTGTAATAATAGACTATGTGTTTTCAAAGCATTGATGATGTCCCTGCACAAAGTTGTTGCAATACCATGTGACAAACTAAATACAAGTTAAAGCAATTATCATGCTAAAACAAATGCAACTCACGGTAATTCATCATATCGGTTTAAAATAAAGTAAATGTTCTCTTCTTATTTAGACCAACCCATTTCTAAAATAGGTAAACCCCTGTTACGTTTTGGGATGTAGAAGTTTTGGGAGTAAACCCCAAATGGCATACCAACATCTTATAAAAGTATAAGTTTATCATCATTTTCACCTGAAATACGAAATGTGGGTTTTCAATTTCTTTCACTTGATACTCTTTTATATAGAACCTTTATTGTCTATAGGTATTTATAGTCACTAAGGGACACAGTAAACTGGAACGTTGACACTCGACGCATGTACAAGATGGCTGTCGAATAGAGGAATTTAGCGGGTCGCATGCTGCATGTGCTGCCATCTGCCGATCCATGCTGCTGTAGGCTTTGACGAGCAAAGATGGCCAGGTCTTGGTAGTTACTTGTTGCGGCCGTGAGTTCCAATGCCGACAGGGATGATAAACTAATAATTTGTATGGGACCTAATTGTGTCACACGTAGGAGTCACAACCCATGTAATATGAATAATAAGAGGGCGCCAGCTGGCGGTACGGGTTGTGTGCCACTGGAATTCCCCAGTGCACTAATTTCAAATTTCCCAGCTCACAGGTGGCTCGTGAGAGGCGACTATCTTCATGACTATACTTAAATATTAATTTGCATGTTAATTACAGAGTGGCTGACACACGCATTACCTAGAGAAGCATGTATATCTATTATTTCACTATGCCCAGCAGACCGATGATGCAATAAGGTCCATGTAGTTTGCTGCTGTTCGAAACACAAGGGAGGCAATTCAGGTAAATTAAAGGACCGAATCTTATATTTATTAATGAGATGTGACTCCACGCGAAAGGCGTTATAATTATTTTCATGTAATTACGTTTGGTCTTATTTTACACTGGACATAATTATTCCAAATATCTATTCGTGTGACAATAAGGAGAAAACCTACCGTGCTTTCGTTTCCCTAGTGGTGCATCGTAGATTTGATCATGAACTTGAATGTCAGTTGAAACCCGAACGCGAAACACATGATCCACATAATTTAGGTACACACTGTATTTTTAATTAAGTTTCAACTTTCGTGTTTGAACCGTATCCATTTACCACGTGTGTTATTTAGTTTATTTTGTGAAAAATAGTTCTGGTGTTGCACTGAAAATTGGCTTAGGTTTTTCACCTTTTGCTTCTCTGTAAACTCTCTGACAATAGTTATTAAAATGTACTTACAAAACATTTGTGATGCAAGAACAACGAGCCATGTAACAGAAAACAAAAGAGGTTAGCGACTGAAAACAACCAATCAACATTCAGTTTATTCTGTGCTAGATTATTACCTAGGGTCGGTCGGGTACTTCTTAGCATCGTAGACCATTCGTTAAAGTCTCACTACAGTAGGAGTTTTGTTTTGTCAATTTTTTTAACTTAAAATTGGATATAGCTTTACCATTGGCATGGAGTGTTAGTAGGTAAGCACATTTAAATATGCTTGCCAGCACTTTGACAAAGTATATAGAAACAGTGAAAAAGTAACCTATTTTATTGCTTATTCAGATTTTGTACATTGAAATGTCACATAACGTATTATGACTTCAGTCGACATCATAAAGACATTCTAGGTTTCGTCGGTCTCCTTCTCATACTAATACATGGAGATAATGCTTCAAAGGATGTGAGACAGACTATAACTACGGCTACTACGATCATTACTACCATAAGTCACAACTGCTGCTGCTTCTAACTACTAAAACAATTGATGTTGCTACTACTATAGTAATAGCAGCACAAACATTTATATCAATGGTAATAAACTACGCAATGGCGCTATCACAAGAATTATCGGCCAATGAGGTGATCAAATCGGGCAAGATGAGTAGTAAAGACATTTTTTAATTACAGACTTCAAAGTATACGGCATGTACTACAGAGGCTAGGCAAAGAGACATGGGTAGAAGATCTTATCAAATATTCGATATGAATATATCTATGTATAGTCTCCAACTAGTTTATACTTGCCTATCGTCATTAAAATAACATAATTTATATCTTAAAGTATTGACCGTTCGATTATTCGCATTGGATTTTTCCTGTAAACAAAGGAGTAAGTTAGATTGATTTCCTTTCCTTTTCTGCCATTAGACTATTCCATGTCAAACGATTTGCAGCCTCAACCAACAGGGAGTCCATTACTCTAATAAGAATTTGTGAAGCCACGCAGAGCCAACAGAGTCCGGCAGCCATGCACGACATCATGACCTTGACGTAGTTAGCAAATGCATCGCTGGCGATCTGTTATGCAACGTCAGGACTTCGCTCTGCTTAATATTTGACAGCTACATCGCGATGTTCATTTTGCGAAACCAATCGGCACGTCGCACGCTAGCACAAATATTAAAAATGGAGTTGACCTGCGTCGAAGAAGAGAATACGCTCTATGATATCTGCTAATTTCTAATGACTTAAATCCCCATGTTGATTCCACTTGGAACTCCGGTATTGTTTTTTCTTAGAATTCGATATTTGTCCACGTTGAATTTAATTCTCTGCTAGTAATTTAAATTCAAATGTGAACATTTTAGTATGATGACATACTGTGCTATTCGTGAAGACTAATCCTGTTAAGTTCTGGCAGAGCACTGTTCTTGAAGGTGATTTTGGAGCTGCCAATGGTCAGACACACACACTCAAGGAAACTCAAGTGCTAACGAAACGATACCCACTTTGTTCATTACAATTTGTGATAAGATGCTGACTATTTTTAATTATAGTGTCTTTACATATGAGGAGTTCTTCTGCATAATATAACCAGAAAGTAAAATAACATGTCTTCATACTAAAAATATTCAGCTTTGACAAACTTTCTCTTTAAAACAACAAACACTTTTAGGGTAAACATTTTTACTTTTGCAACTCAGTATTCTAGGACTTTCATCTTTAAAACTCAGTTGCTACAATGAACTGGTTAGGGGTAACCTGGCAGTTCCCTGCAATATCCCGGGATAATACTCGTCATGCAATTGGCAACCTCACGCCTGAACATTGCTCATCTTGTGATACTGACTGACGCAATCAGTTCCCTTGTTACAGCATGAGGTTGGATAGAAGGAAAAAAATCTGCCTTAATAGGGCATTGACACTTATTGAAATTTTAAAACTAAGGACAGTCAAAAAATGCAATGCTTAACAGGAAACCAAAGTATCTTTGGAGTCCAACAACATACGCTTCTGCCTGTAGTCACATGTTTCTTGGACCGTTTTGTGGCCTTAACAAAAAAAAGCTTGTCAGAATAATTGTTATCGAAGGAACATTTTATCGTTTGTGGTATTTCTGAGCCTTCCTAGTAAAGACAATAAAACGAAATAATTACGGAGAAACATGTTGTAATCTGGAGGACGAGGGTATAGGATCGCCATGTTTGTCATCTTACTGTTTCAACCAATCAAAACACAGCAAGTAATATCTTTCTGACTTGATGGTAAAAATACCATGATTGGACAATTTTGACTCAAGGGAGTAACGTAATAAAATAAGAACTGGCGATCAAAAGAATGCATAGCGATTAGTTTTGGGGAATGGTTAAAAAGGCAACAACACAAGGCGATGTAAACCTTTTACCTCTAAGGAATAAGCATTTGACACGATGTCAGAACTAATACACACAATAATCACCATGAAATGTCAACAGAATCGTTCTGTATTGGGGTACAATTGTTTGTGACAAGGAAACCGTGTCGGTACACTTTTTTAGGATCGTCAAGTTATAATATTTCGACCGCACGTACTTACTGGTGGGAGACTTTGCTACCACTGTGTTCCTGTAAATGCTCATTTTCAGACAATAACAACCACACAGCATTTGCTAACTGATAAGGTTACTCTACAATTGGTTTTTTCTTGGAAAATAAATTATGTAAACTTTACACAGACTCAGGAAAAATTGATTCAGCATATGAAACTCAGTCGTAGTTTTCAATTGAGTTACATAAACAATTTTGAAACATAATTTATTGCTTATTTATTTTCATTTGATTATACAAAGTCTACCCTATATACCACAGCGAAACGTTAGCAGCCATTGTTAGTGATTCTGAATTGTCGCAACATCCGCGTAGAAAACTCCGGAAAGTTGCTTGTGAACTTTGGCAAACAGTATTGCTCAGATCAATTAACGCTGAAGTCGACGTCCATTCAAATGCTGCGGCACTCCTGAAACCTTTTGTCTTAGACAGAACAGCCCTGTGACTTGGCGGGTGTGACACAATCAGGAAATCCTACGCACGTCGAGAAAATAAGTGCTCTAGCGATGTTGTTATTCAACAGAGATAACACTGGGGAGGGTCGGGTTGTTCCTGGCTTGACAGACACGCATGAAACATCTGTAAACGATCGTCCCAAGAGGTAATAACTGGAAGCAAATGTGCGCAATTACTCTTCAGCGAGGATCGAACCTACAAAGCACTTTAACAATAACCACAATACTATTGGTTTATGTCACCCTACAACAATCCACAATACACACATTTTGTAGAATATTATACACATGAGACACACACATGCCATTACATATAGAATAACAAACACTAATTGTTCATAGTTTTTCTTTGACAGACCATTAATTATATGTGGTGTTCGTCTTCTGCGTATTCTGCCTATGACCTTTGGCTGACTTGAGTTCGTAGGAAATATCCGAGAGTGCGAAGATGACTAACAAGACCAATCCGTGTGCGAAAAATGTGCACCCTGTGAGGTTTGCGGGTAGTGACATCACTTTGAAAGAATAGGACGCAGTAATGACTGCTGTAATTTGAATGGGGACACTTTGCTTTCACTTGTCTTTCTATGGATCTGGGTTTTTAAACTGTCCTTTCCTTTGGTGTGCACCTTGTACATCACGTTGTGTTATGGCTGAAATATTGCGCTCTTAAATCAACGAAGAGCATGTAGACAGTGGGGATAAAGAACAAGACAAGCATCACTCGAAGGATTCCTGTCTCTAGCTTTGATGTCTTGTATATACTATTCTGTAAAACACTGATTGATTAACTTCCATCCTTCATGATAACGAAACAGTGACATTGCATAGGCAGCTGCGGACTGTTCTCAGTACATAGATGGTTTGGCATAGTCTAAAACAACCATAAACCACTGAGTTACAGTTAAATACGTGCTTCTCTTTTAAAACCCAACAACACTGGCAAAGATAAATATACATTAAAATATGTACATATGACAACTGATGCGCAACACACATAATATGTTTGCTACTTTTCACGCCTTTGAATGATTGTTGCAGATTCGCACGGGGGGTGAAAAACATGCGGAAACGTTGAAACGATCTTTAAGACGGTTCGATGACATCTCTGTACATAATTTATCCCACATGATGTTGGAATAAAATACTTACATGAAATAAGCTTCATGACAAATTTGACAATCTAATTATAGTGAACCAACATGTGAATGTTCCAGGATCTGAATTAAATCTTTAGGTAATGTTTCCACACTATATAGTATATTGACAATCTATGGAAGTAAACTATGACCAGTTTTAAATATGTTTGTAAAACATCGAAAAATGGTGCGAATAATGATATCTGTGAGATTTTCGAATTCGAAAGTTTACTCAGTGTTCAACTAAACTATGCTTCTGTTCTTAGATTATAGCAACAGCAGTAGAAAGAAAGATGTGGAAACGATTAATTAAGTAAAGAATAATTCCCAACGCTTTGAGTGTTGAGCATGAATACAATAACCCGGATCTGATTTAGCAGTGTAGCATGACCATTGGCTTGTGAACAGACATTAGGTATAGGTTAATGTCCGAGTAACTCTCCTTTCCTGAAAAGTAATTGAGTGAAGGCCCCAGACGGGTCAATGCCCTTTACTTTTCAGGAATGGAGAGTTACGAGGATATTAATGTACTTAAGATACGCCCACTCATTATCCGTGTTTATGTTGTATCCATGTTCAACTTAATTTCATCAAATTACTTTTTTATAGGGTTCATATTAGAAACTGTCTATTAATGAAAGGTAATGGACAGTGTTTGAAGGCGTTATCATCCGAGGCGTATTTTAAACAGTACGGATGGATCGTTCTGATAAATTAGAGACGAAACATAATCTTTATGTTATTCCCACGAAGCCATTTAATACCGGCAAGTCAAAACGATTAGTACATTTCGTACAAACATGATTCCTTTTATGATAAATGTAACACCAACTTGGACTAGTTTTATGTGCTGGAATTTTGACAGACAAACGAAGGTCGAGTTGCACGTGCGCATTTAGTATTATTTTATAACGAATCTAAAACAGGACTTATACTTCAAATTAGTATTGACAACATGATCTATTTGCTTGTCTGTCAAACATAATATAATTCTTTGAATGATGAACATCGAGTAATTTCCCATCAAGACATTCTGAAGGACACAGTTATTGTTCTTGTGCATTGAGGAGAATTGTTTGTGTGATGAGTCTTACGTCCTTCATGGGGAAGGTTAGGGTCATAAATAGAGAGTTCACGTGGTAAAAACTACACTTAGACGTGGAATTGAAACGGACTGGAAAACCCCAAGGTTTAGATTGAATATATTGCATTACATTTAAAGCACCGCTGAGCAGCCTACAACTGTATTGTGGAACTCAGCACCTTTTATACAAACAACCTATTTCTTCTTTTTGTAATTCTTCGGCTTATTATTGTTACTACTACTACTACTACTACTACTACTACATTATTAAATGGAACATCATGAGGTCATTACGGCGACAGTTCTTTCGCCTGTTGCAAACAACATTCAGAAAGGCATCCTCACTTAAGACTGCTTCCTCCTCACTGTACAAGAGTATGGCGATGTCAAAGCGCGTACTCCACTGTCAGCTCTCCTTGCAGTTGTTGATACTTGTTTCACCAATCTAAATTGCTTTCGTGATGTCATAATACGGTGATCTATCAAAATGTCATATGTGAAATAAGATCCGTGGTCTTGCATGTTTCGATTAGCCTTCCGCCAACAGGTCAAATGTTTCTGTCTTTCATGCTCCAGACGTCAACGTCATCAGATAACCGGGAAGAAATCCTCAGTAAGGGCCGGTCTGCTGGTACATCAAGCCAGTCTGGGGCGTAAACATGTATTTCCACTTTCCATTAAATAGATCTTTGTTCTTTTCAGTTCTCGGCGTTTATGGAAAATAAGTGACGAATTAAACAAGTAATGGATAAAACGCTGAACTTCTTTGAGATTAAGCTTCCTTGTTGTGTAGTTATAGTGCTGCTGTGTGGATTAAGTTCCATCCAAGACACGAACCCGCACTCTCTGGACCATGCACCAACCAATGGTACCTTCCTTTTTCCGCTATACACCACTCAGCCACATCGAATGAGCATCCGTTTTGCCATCTCAAGTAAACATAGCACCGTCAATACTAACCTACTCATTTCATATCTAACTCTGGCAGTAGTTTCTTACAACTAAGGCATGCATTTGCAAATATTTGATATCTAATGTGACACCTATATGACTAAACGTCGGATTACGTTTGAAAAGCATCAAAAGAAACAAATTGTAAAATTTTGGCAGCCAAAAATGTCAAAGTCGTCGTATTGTTCCAACCTGGGATAAGTTTAAACACTCTTGGGGGCAAGATGAAACTTCTCCATGAATAGAAAATACTAGTAACTCATAACAATGAAGCGATCAGGAATTGTAAAATCAATGTACAGAGTCCTGACATAAAAAAAAACAACGTTTCCTTAATAAATCAACGTTATCTTTTACAAATTCTGATATACTAGTATTTTACTATTAGAAACATGTTCTAAAGAACGCAAGAAATATATCAAACCAGTATAAAACCTTAACTTATTTTAATGAAAGTGTATTGTACTGAAACATTCCATTGCGCGTTCTGTTTCACATCGTGTGCCTCAATTTCAAAACAACAATCAAACTATTCAATCAAGTAACAAGAGCAAGTTCCCATTTTGATTAAAAAAAACCCATGTGAAGCTAGCTAGAACATGTTTCAACTAGCCCCACTGCTTCTGTTGCAACTAGCCCAAAACGGTATTTTAATTTTCAAAATGACCCCGTGTGTAATGACAAAGACATGTTGGAGGTCAGAAACGTTATGCTACTTATATATTCCCATAGTTACCAAATATAAACCGGGAACACCTTTAGCGTAAGATAACAGAGAAGAAAAATAAATTATAAGAAAGTAGGTAAATAAAAACATTTCAGTGACGTCCTTCCTTGATGACATGCCTTCCATGTAACAAAATAGTCTAGAGGCGAGTCCTGCAAGGGCACCTGGCATGCTTGGAATAAAGACATTTGTGAAATGATTTTGCTGTGGCAAGCAATGTTTCAACCTCCCCGTGTTCCAACTACTCCCGTCTCCCCTGCTATGAAACGAAAGCAATTAGGACTATACAAATTTGTATCATGCGTTTTTCGGAGAAGAACGGAGAATGTTTTCAGATGCTTGTTGTGAGATCTATTGAGTCAATACAAAAAGTAAAACCTACCTTCCAAGGAGAAACACATTTACATTTTGCCATTTTTTAAAAACATCTCTGGTTCTCCTCTTTTCATCTCTGAAGGCTCTAAAATAACGAATGAAATACAACTGAGTTACGTAGGCAGAGTAAGCAATTAACGCCATACTTTCGTCTTAAAGACGTGATTGCTTTGTGGATCCTTCTTCAAAGTCACTTGTCCTTTATTGTGCACCAGATAATCAAACAGAAAAGACTTTGTAATTGTTCCTCTCTGCCATAGGAACAAACCATTATTGACCTGCTGATCCTTTTCGCATGTGTTTAGCAATACCGGTACATATAGGAACACCATTATGCATGTGTTTAGCAATACCGGTACATATAGGAACACCATTATGCACGTGTTTAGCAATACCGGTACATATAGGAACACCATTATGCATGTGTTTAGCAATACCGGTACATATAGGAACACCAT
>JAUELE010241909.1:0-11335 GCA_031471655.1 Diodora aspera | reverse complement strand
CAGGAAAAGGGACAACACAGGATCGATAGTAAGAAAGAGAAAGCAAAAGATCCTCATTTTAGACGGCTCTTACGGCAGGCATGAGGATACTGGGGTCCTATTCTTTCTGATGTTACAGCAACACCCCAAGGACCCCTTTTGGGTCTGACAAATAGAAAAGAGGTTATCTTGCTACAACAGCAATCACAGGCTGCATCCATGCTGCATTTTCAAATCACTCTCAAGTTTGTAATAGCACCTTTCCCTGCATACTTCACTCCTACCCGAGTCCAGTGATCAAAATAGCTTGGTGCTTTTGAAAGGATTTGAAATAACAACAGTATTTTGGGCATATAATTCTGTGATACTGGCAGCATGTAAGCCTGTGTAAGTCTATTTAGCCGACATTGTTGCGTGGGTGATGTCTGAAAGGTTTGACTGCAGCCAAATTAAAATGCTGGCTTGATCAACTAGCATTGTGCATGATCAGAATTCCAATGCATATATCACTGAGAGAGCTGGGATACCATGCGATAACTGGATACCTCGTCACTAAGTCCAAGAAAACATGCAAAAAAGAAAGAAAGAAAGAAAAAGTGATTGATTTGGGATTTAACCTAGTTGTCTGCAATTTTTTAATATTTCTGTCATATCACCAAAGTGTCAGCCCAGCAGCGATGCCCAACAGGATTGTTTCAGCTGAAATTAGCGAGTGATTTTGAATTTAATGTGGATATTGGCGATCTTTCAGCGGATTACTGGACCAACTCGCTAACTACTCCGCCGTTCCGAGTGAGTGATTTGGGATTTTACGTGGCTTTCTGCAGTCTTTCAGCCATGGTGTCATCTACATCACATCAGAATCCGGAGCCAATCTTTGGGTTGAAAGAGAGATACCTAGACGAGATTTCGAACCCACAACTGCCAAGGCAGGCAGATTACTGGGCCAACTTGTAAACCACTGTGCCACCCGGAGTGATTGATTTGGGATTTTACGTGGCTTTCTGCAGTCTTTCAGCCATGGTGTCATCTACATCACATCATAGTCCGGAGCCAATCTCTGGGTTGAAAGAGAGGTACCTGGGTGGGATTTCGACCCACAACCACCAAGGCTGGCAGATTACTAGGCCGACATGCAAACGTGTTATCCCACACCCTTGATAGCTGCAAAACAATGAAATAGGACTTACCCGTGAATACACTTGGCACTTTGGACATAAAGCTTTTGACAGTTCGGACAGGCACCCCAGTAGCCTCATCTTGCATACGATCCACTATAGACTCCATCTGGAATACAGAAAGCAGTGAGTGAGTGAACCTGAATTCATAGGTCTTTCATCAATCTTTCAGCCATATGATATCTTTATAACCTAGATACCAGGGCCCCATCTCTGGACTGAAGTAGTCTTAAAGTTGGATATGTGCTCCCAAATGTGAAATAGATCTGGTGACATGTGTGTGAAATAAATAACAGTAACTGTAAATAATACATTGTAAAAGTGTATGCCTAATTAAATAATGCTATATTTTCTTAGTTCTGGCACATGCAGACAGATTTATTTTCCACTTTCAAATAGCCAGCCTCAATCCAAACCTTTCCCAGAGGGTTTTCCGAAGAATGTTTTTTGTCGATTTCCGAATGCTTTCCAAATAAACCAAATGCATTTATTTGCAAGTGAGATGCTGAAGGCTTACACATATTTTCAAGATTCTGTCAGAAAGTTTAGAATCCTTTTTTTATTTAGTTTGTTTTTTGTAGATGTCTATGGTGTATATATAACAGTTTTAGAAAACCTCCTCTTTGGGACCTCAATCTCCCCCTTTTTCAAGTTGGATCTCCCTCTTCGGCAGGTATGGATTATGCTGTGCATGGACCCTATATTACGACATCAGACTATATCAGTATCACCTTGGTGTCCAAGTTTCATCTCTGAGCTTAAGTAAATTTAAACCAGACAAAATCAGAACCTTTCCATAAATGTGGGCAATCCTTCAACCAAAATAAATATAGATGCACAAGTAACACATCAAGGGAGCATAAAGTTCAAAGAGCAGGGTATTTTTTGTTCTAAAATCTTTGATTAACAGTTTTACACATTCGGATGAAAATGATTAGCATCTGGTGCTGAAATTGACCAGCAATCAGCTGAAACTGACTAGCAAAATGCGATGCAAACCCGACCAAAAAATACCCTGAAGAGCGATTAATAGAAAGAAAAGTGAAAGCACAAGATCCTCATTTTAGTCACATGACAAGTATTGGGTTACTTGGGCCCCATTCACTCGTTAAACCTCATGATGTCTTCATGATACCCAGTCCACCCAGCTGGAATCGGGTACCTGGTCAGAAATTGATGGTATTGTGAAAGTCAACAGGGTTCATACAGGACTTCTAAAATTCAAGGACTTATCATGGATAAATGTTTATTTTCAAGGACACAAATTAGTTCTTGTTTATGTGCGAGCGAAGTTCGCTTTCACCCATATATATCAATAAGCTTCTGACAGTATGTGCAATTAGCTTTGTATTAATCCATATTTCAGTGACGTCATCCAATCTTTGAAACTGGGATCAGGGAGCAACTTCAAGTTGAAATCTCACTTTCCTGACATTGTGATAGGCATGTGTAATGTTTTTTCTTGCAATGAAATTCAAGGACCTTTTTGACATTTTTAAGACGCTTTCGTGTATTTTAAGGACTTTTCAAGACCAAAGCCAAATTCAAGAATTGTTGTGGATTGCTCATTGTTCTAGCGACTGTAGTAATAATAACTGTACTACTTTGAGCATGCATTCGTGTATATGGATCTGGCGTGGTAATAAATATACCCATAATTATAACAACTATCATTATTAATTTACTTAATCACCCAATATTTGTAGATTATGAGATCAATGTTATTATTGACTGGTTTGATGCACGTAACCATACTGTGAGGATAACGTGGCTGCGTTTTCGATCGTTTTAAACCAAGCTCAAAACACAGACTTTCAGACACCAATCTAAAATGGAAAATTAGTAACGGCTAAATTTGGACAAAATGAATGGCCTTTTAATGGTCTAGCTCTGAGGTAACACATTGTTTTTCGATTTCCAACAGCCAAATCGATGGCTCATAGCTTAGAAAGTGCTTAAGACATAGATAAGACCTTTACAAAATACTTAATTTACTTTCTCTCACCAGTGGCAGCAGATTGCCCTCCCAGAAAAACTCCTATCAAATGTGAACCATCCAAATAAGGATCAGTCCCAGAGAAAAATGAAGACATTAAGAGTTTAGGCATTGAAACGGTTAAATTTGACTCTTCGTTAACAGGGAGAAACAAATGAGAAATTTGTGACCGTCAAGTTTGGAAGTGACACAGTAACCGTTCTACACCCTGACAGAGACTGCTTAATCTCCTAAACTGAGAAAGGTTTCCCAGAACGGAATTAATAGTCCGTAGCTTCAAAGAGCGGACAATTTGATGGAATTGTAGCAATTTCCTCTCCTTGTTTGATAAACCCACAGCGCAATGGCTGTTGATGCTGCAGGTGAATCATGGGATACATGGTCGCATCGCTCTGTCTGGAGGATAGGTGATCATGTCCAGGGAATAATCAAATACTTTCAGACCAATATATCTAGCCCTTGCTCGACTGCAGTTTTAGCAATCTTTCAAGTATACATATATGGCATACCTCCTGATTTAGGTGGGAGACTTCTGATTTCCAACCCTCTCTTTCCCTTCCAGCCTTTTTACTAAATCTTGATTTTTTTTGTCAAATTGTTTTTTAAATGTTTTGTAAATGTCTGTGCCTTTGGGACACCAATCTCCTAATTTTTCAAGCTGGATCTCCCCCTTCAGCAGGTATGGGTGATACTATGTATGAGAGAATGCCAAATGAAACATAATACCTTTACTATTTATTTTGTTTTTACTTATCTATGACATTTCTCGTTCAAATCCTGCAAACCGATCTTGCTATTGACAAGTATACTCAGCCCAACTATTGAAGGGTCGGTGTCATGACCTTCATATAGTTGTCCAAAGTCATAATGATGGGTAAATAAGTAACTGAGTTTTACTGATAAATGTATATTTTGTAAACAAGCCTTGGTTGCCTTGGCTCAGTTGGAACCCTGAAAACACCACATTTTGATGGGCCATGCCATGTACGAGAGCCACGAACCTGTCCTCCATCCAACCATTATCCAGACTCAGTGAAGCTTAAATTCGCAAGCTGGTGACCCAAGTGTGATGCACAGGACCAGGGCCCTGTTTCCACAAAACGATCTTAGCGCTAAGTTGATCGTAAACGCCTAAGATCAACTTCTTAAATCAAGTTTAAAACCATCATTCCATCCATCAAACAACTTGAAGATGTACAAGATGTCCTAAAATCACTCCCAGACTGTTTTGAGAAATATGGACAAATGTTTGTTTTAAAATTAACCGAGTCGCTAAGCTTGATTTTAACTAAGATCGCTTTGTGAAACATGGCCCTGCTGGCCTTATGAATACTACGGAGACAATCGCTAACCCATGTTATGTAAAGTTGCAACAATGGAAGATACCAAGACAAGGTAAATAGAAACAAACCAACAAGATCTGTTCTCCAAGCAAGTCAAGCATGTCTGTTACCGGAGTCATATATCTTGAGTGTCGGTATCACTTTTCAGGGAAGCCTAAACGTATGAATTCAGTCCTTCAAGATTCATCACAATATTTCAAAACAAATCAACAACAATGAAATGTAATCAATACCTGTACTCACTACTCACGGATGGACTTTAATCGGCATACTTCTGACAAGATCAAGGAAATTATTTCTGACAAGTTTTTTATGACGCGGATTATCGTACAAGGAAAGATTTTGTTAGCAAGAAGTAACGACTCAGCTTTTAAACATCTCTAAACTTCCTGATTCATCTTCAGTTAATACAAAAGAGGTATTGTGAAGAAGGAAAGGTCAATGTGGCTGCTTGTCAATAAGGAACCCACAGAACATCAAATGTATATTTCCCCCTTCGTTCTATAATTATAACATTTAGGTAGGGATATCGGACTGAGAAATTTGTAGAAATAAACATAGCCTTCTTATCATGCAAAGGCACATCCAGGAAAGGCAATCAAGTCCAAGAAATAATAACCTGCCACATTTTACATATCCATGTGTTTAAGGAACTTTATCGCCGTAAGGTCTTGACAAAAGTCTAAACAATAGAGACAATCAGACTATGTGGTATATAATATTTTCACGTTTTAATGCAAGATTATATATATTTGAACTGGTTTTTATTCTGCAACCAAAAAATTACATGCAGTACAAATCAATTTCGAACAATATGATAAAATTCGTAACCAAAATTGACCTGCCATATTTTTCCTGATTCTAACAATTCAAAGACAGGGACAAAAGGTCATACCTTCCCTCAGTCATCTTAAAGAAAGCAGACAACCAAACCAGACGACAAGGTCCAGTACAATTAAAACGCGGGTATTTTAGCTTAATAACAAGCTCTGAGACCAATCAAGGTAACAGCCACGAGCTTTCAGTCAACAAACGATGGAAACAGTGCCAGCTTAGACTTCCTGCTCTCGTTTGTATCACCAGCTTTGGGAGACTGATTCAGAGCTTAATAGGACTTTCTTGACCACTTCCGTAATTTCCTGAAGATAACACAAGACAGTAGGAAACTATGAATGGTACTCTCTAACATTCTCCTCATGATTTTTAATATTTTGGAGCTCGTTAGTTACGAGTATCTCTCACTGGGCACAAGAGGAAGTGTGCTTGCCTAGAAATCTGTCTTGATTAGGGTTGAATCCAATCAGGGTCGGCTTATCCTCATTCAAGGATTGGTGCCCTTACTTGGACCAAAAATTAGTTTTCAAAATTATTGTTCTCGTATGTTCCTTCAAGAGACTGGTTTCTATAGTCTACAACTGGAAAGTGGAATAATATAATCTAGACTTGCTTAACTTCTGGGTCAGCTTATCCTCAATCAAGGATTTGTACCCTTACCTAGACTAAAAATAAGTTTTACTTTTTGTATGTTCCTTGAAGAGACTGGTTTCTGCAGTTCACAATTGGAAAATGGAATAGCACATAGACTAGACTTGCTTAACTTGAGCTAGACTGACTCAAGGCTCTATTTCAAACACTTCCAGTCATGAGGTAAGAATTACCCTTACCATATATGATGAAACATCTGAAAGATTATTGAAATATTTTTTTAATTCATGTCACTCTTTCATTATCCCTGGGTAAAAAAATTAACCTGAATTTGAATTTCAAGAATTAACTCTCAATAATGGAACAGCTCAACATAGCTCAGTTGGCAAATGCTGGAAAATGTTGACAAGCTTCACTGGTGCAAAACCTGAATGCATCAAGCTGACCAGCAGATCATGATTTTCTTTTGTTTTCAGATGATGTGATTTCTGCTCTATTTATGTTATATATGAAACTAACCCTTACCCTGTACCTGATTAGACTTGCCAGATTATCAGTGCAAAGGAACTGAACAATGCAGATGGATTTGATTACAGTATTAGCTTATTACGTAAGAGCTAGTTTCTGCTTAACATTATTTGATGGGAACAGTGTTCAAAAATGACTGTGCATTCAGACATGCCATCTCATGCATTGCTTGATAAGAAACTTGTTGCTGTACCAGGCTTCATCTAAGAATATTTCTGTTTACCTGAGTATCATGAGTCTGTTACCTCTAACATAGCAATGCTCTGGCTATGTATCACACTTAAAATTTCGGTGTCCATATCTGACAGTCAATGTTGTCAGAAACACCAAACCCACTACAGTTTATGTGGGACTAGGGGACCCATAATATATATATTTTAGGGTTCCCAAGGTAAGAAATATGGGTCCCAGTATCAGTACTTCATCCAGTAGTTGCTCACTATAGATTCTTTTATAGATTTTATAGATATTCCAAGACTTGGAAAGAACTTTTGACACAGTGAGTCATGTCATTACAATGACAGGAATGAAGAAAATTTATTTTTTAAATTATAGAATAAACAATTCCCTGATTTTTCAAAATTACTTTGTGTCTTACAGATATCAATTTTTTGGTTGCAGGGGTTGATTTTTGGGGGTTCCCAATAAGCAAAACTTGGGTAATGGACGCAAAGATCTGTGAACGCAACAGTCTGTGTCTTGTAAAAGCCTGCCACTATACAACTGACAGGCTTTAAACAAAGAACTTCACTTGAGTAGACACAATCATCCTGACTTTAATCATACTGAAACAAGTAAAAGTTCCAAAACAATTTTCTCTGCAAGCAAGACTAATCCAGGTCACAGAACCATGCATATATTGCTCTTTCAGTATAAAAATATAGAGCTATTTATCAATTGCTGGATGATTAGTATCAGATGATCAACACCTGACATCAACCCAAAAAACATTTCTCAACAATACAACTACTGCCACAAAATTCCTCACTTCCATAAGATATCTCAATGCTATTGTAATCAAACAGATGTTTAGGATGTGTTGGCAAGACCTAATCTGTATAGAACAGAAGCGGCCCAATTTTTTTTCTCAGGCTCATAGATGGATAGTATTAACAGGCAACATATTGAAATGATGAGATACAACAAGGGAGGTGAGGTAGTTCAATGGATTGAGCGTGGACGTTCTAATCTAAAGTTTGTGGGTTTGATTCCCATCGTAGGGAACATGTTTCTCTGCAGTAGTCAGTATTTCTACATGAAGTGATCATGTGGTGTGCTGCCACATTGTGGTATCACCATTCGTTCTTCAGTACCAGCTGTAACTCACAGGTTTCACTAAATTGAATCATCCAGCTCCTCACTGGTGATACAAGCTTTCTTCGCTGAACTGGCAAAAGTCAGCATATGGCGGAAAGATTGCAGAGTCCCACTATAAATTCAAACCAACCAACAGAAACCACATATCACCAGGTGAGTTGGTCCCATGCAAAACATGTAGGTCACCTGCTTGAGAAGTTAAGTAATGTAATGCCCTGGCAGTACCCCGAATGGGTGACCAGCTCGAGTGGAAGCTCTCAGGCTTTCATGGGTTTGTCCTGCCTCACACTGAGACACTGACAGTGGCGTCACCTTGGGCACTTGACTTTGCTCGAAACTGCCTCAGTTGACCCAGCCGAAACTAGGAGTTGGTCCTCAATTAGACGTTTGTTTAATTGGCATATTTTAGAAGTGGTGATGATAAAAAATGACCTGAGAATTTTTATGGATGGCAACTTCTTTATTTTTACATACAATATTTTAAAGTATATCCTCACTTCTTCATCAACCTTATATATCTAAGGGATATACTTTCTTTTGGTCCTCAGCTTATTATAAATGACTGATTAACATCTTGTGGACATGAGGGATGAATAAGTATTAAATGTAGGGTATGTGACGATATAATTAGGAATATAATGAACACCTATTCATTGTAAGTTACACCACATTGCTCCACAAAATCTCTAAGGGTAGCTAACCTAAGATTCAAGCCAGATCTCTGCCAGACTGAATTCAAACTTCATATGAAAAATTCAGAAAAGAATGTTATCTGCTACTCAAAGAACACTGGAGCCACCAAATTGATCCTGGAGTGTTTAGAGGGATTTAACCACATAAAAGCTCTTTTTACTCAAAAGAAAGTTTCAATGAGCAGCTACAGCTGTTGCTACAACTTCCAAATGTCAACCTCCTAAAAACAGCCTCTCGTGGACACTGAATCTGTGTATTCTACTTGTAACATCAATGAGTTGTCATCCTGGTGGTAAGGAAAAGTTCTGACAGATCGATAGAATCTGGCCTGCTGTTCACAAGTGGAAATAAGGGCCTTTTTTATGTAACACTGATTGCCCATCTTCCATAGATTAAGGGTGTTGTCATGGGATGTACAGACAAGGTACAGTTATGATAAATGTTAAAATAGTTGGATTACAAGGTGTCTGGCAACCAGTCCTTCATACACATTGAGGTTTTGTCCTATCAGACAAGAATAAAAAACTCCTTCCATGGTTTTTTCATTACGTGACCGAATGTGGTCCTGCACTCGTGACCCCAACTTACTTTCTGTTCCTAGCTTCAAGCCCTAATCTTCCTGACTTTTCACAAAGCTTTCTTCCACTAATGTTACATCTCAGGCATGTTTGAAACTCGGAGAAAAGGTTAACACTTACAGTGCTGAGTATTTGGTTGTGTGTGGATGTCTACTGTGTATTAAACAGGGTTCTAGTTACCCATTTGTGCTTCTACATGGCAACTTAGACTGCCTCATCAGCCTTTTCAAAAGACAGAGACTGCAAAAACAGTCCTGACTTCAACCATTAATAAGATGTTCACATCAGGCAATAGTCTTTAGAGTGCCCATGGGAGTTTGTGTGCTGGGTATTTTTGCGATTTTGTAGTGTTTTGGGATAAAAGGGAAAATATGACAAATTTATGCAAAAAGATCATTCCCCATCTGATCTGATACCATATAACTCTATTTTTCAAACAACCATTTCATGTAGTTTCAAGGTCATATGACCAGAACAGGCCAATGCTGTGCCCGACAACTAACATCCCTATCAGACTCTAGCTTTTTATTCGTCGCCGATATAGCCACCCTTCAGGAGGCAAAAAGCGACGTAAAATAAGCTGACTTTTACTGGGATTCTAGCTATTTAGCCCCAAATCAATGAAGACGAATGATTTGAAATGTCTACAGCATATATTCTTCTAAGTACTACAAAATTGGTGCAAAAACATAACGAGAAACTTACATAATAACCCATCTAACAAGCTAGGACCACACCCCCCTCCCCAATCCTGCTCCCACATCTGGTCTTCTTCAGTGTCATTGTGCTCTGAGGTCCTGTCGATCATATAATGACATCCAGCAATAGATGGTGTAACTATATTTTATGGTAAGCTCTGTGCTCCAGAGAAGTATGCTGTTTGTCCAAAATACATTGAAAATCAATAAAGCAAGGCAAGTACTGTTCCTAAAATTCTGATGTACATGGCCAAATGTCAAATCAGAAACAAAATATGTGATGTAATATTAATAATAATGTATAATAATAATAATAATGTTAAGTCTTGTATGGCTTGCTCAAAGAGCTCTGCATTATTAACTTGGTGTAATCCAAGCAGCCACAAGGAGCTAGAAGGTTAACAACACACCTGATGGAGGACCAGTACCCAGTTTCAGCTGGGTTGACTGAGGCAATTTTGCGAGTAAAGCCACTTGCCCAAGGTGACACCACTGACGAGGCAGGGATGAACCCTTGAAGGCGTTGCATGAGGCCAAACTCACCTCACAGTGTATGTTGGCACTGAAAGGGTTAAAAACAGCCATCAAACCCAAATTCAGTTATGCATGAGCTATAGAACCAAAGGTAATATAAAAAGCCCATAAACTTTTATCGAAATTTTTAATTGTTCTCCACTATTTAGCTGCTCAAAATTCTGCTTCAAAGTCAATTGGATAATGTAACAGATCCAGGCATCATCACCAACACAATTAGCCTTGTTAATTAACCCTTACATACCTGTGCCCACCTGTGTATATACCTCCCTAAATTGTATATACATACAACAGGAGATATCAAGATTCCAGGCATTGATTATGAACATTCTGTACTGGAAATGCACCTAAATCAATTAGGTGAATATAAGCAAGAGAATTGGAAGACTTGTGAGAAATTCAATCAATTCTCTGGCCAAGTCAATGCCGATTTGGTGCAGTCTGGCAGGCCTGAGAGACAAGCCATGAAAAACAGAATGATATCTGTCATGAAGATGCTATTTTTAAATGTGTCTTCTTCCAGGATTTCTGTTGTATTGAGCTGATGCTCTGTGATGCCAGAACACATGATGTGCAAGATGCACACCAAAGGAGAAGAAAGCTACGGGAGTGATTTAAAGAAAGAACTATCAAAGCACAAAGATTAGTTTACTTGGGTCCTATTCTTCCCAAATGAGACCACTTCACTTCCAAGAAGCCCCATAGGGTAGGCTTTTGGCATTCAAGTACTGAGTGCCGAAGTGCAAAGTGATGTTTTAGTATTACATTGTTCAAAAGAGAATACATGCATTTTTGCTAGACTAGGTCCACTTGCCTGCATTTTAGTTTAACAATGATATTTTTAAATGCATGATAATTTTCCGAAAGTTGACCAAACATAGACTATTGTTGCAACATACCAGCTTTACCAGCACTCTCTTACCAATACAACATACCAGCTTTACCAGACCTCGCTTACCAATACAACATACCAGCTTTACCAGACCTCTCTTACCAATACAACATACCAGCTTTACCAGACCTCTCTTACCAATACAACATACCAGCTTTACCAGACCTCTCTTAC
>JAUELE010241898.1:0-11335 GCA_031471655.1 Diodora aspera | reverse complement strand
ATAAGACATCGGTAGAACTAGAAAATCATTCAAGAAGACTCGAATCCCGCGTAAGTACGCAGACAACACGTAGTTTTGCAGTAATTGAACCTTTCTGGCAGGTACCCCCTAGCGACACCGGCTGGTGTCGCAGACCCGAACGATTTGCTATGGGACCAGGTTCTGTCTCTAGATTGTGAAGTAAAAATCAAAAAAATATAATATAGCACTATCTAGGGACAGATTTTTCGGTCTAATATTTGATTTGCCTTTATGGGCTATATTCTGCATACTAACACAAAGAAGCATGAGGTTTAATGAGTTTTCGCGGAGACGATCAAGGACAGGTGTTTTGTTGACTGGCAATTAGTGAAAAACATACATAAAGACCTGATGTGGTCCATTGTGGACGTATTGAATGTCGACAGGAGATATTCTTCACTAATCAGTTGACTATATCCCAGTGTTTGCAAAATACCTCTGGGTGAAATTAATTGGTTGTGCGCTTTGTGCATCAGACTTCGAGTGTCAGTTGTAGAATTAACATTACTAATTTAAACTTCAGAATTAAAAGAGAAGCAATGTTAATTCTAGTTCTGACAATTTCTGTTCTGATGACTCTAGTAAGTTCTTGGACTTCGTATGTGCACAGAGGAGCAGTGATTTAAAACTATACATTAAACTCTTCGCTAAACGTTGTTTCCTTTGGGATTCCTAGAATGTGTAAGACAGTTTCAATTGCGACGTCTGTGCCAATCCTTCAATTACATCCTGACTTCCCATACTTGTCAGCTGAATAACATCTCTTCCACAAACGGAACCATGGTGTCCACAGTAGCAAATGAACACAACTTTTCATATAATGCTGTATGTAAAAATTATCGACGACAAGCGATCATGTGAAATAACCTACTGCTTCAACGCACCGCAACCTCCTGCGAATAACCTTGTAATGCTGGAGAAGTCAACGGGCCTATTCCGTGTTGGTGACAAGGTTCCTTTTCGATGTCCAACAGGGTATCACAAGACAGGAGAACTACTTTGTGGTGAGAACGGAGAATGGACTGGTAGAGGCACATGTCACATACCACCGAGAACTAATGAGCGTCTTAAAAAATTCAATTCCTCCTACACAGACGGAGAATATTGGATGTTGCCGAATGCAACTAATGATACAGCCGTGAAGATATACTGTCGAAACTCCAATGACATCTTCTGTCAACGGTGGATTATCCTCTCAGAGTATTCAACTTTCTCTGAATTCCCTTACTGTAACAGTTCTTTCTTTACAAATCGCGGGAAAACCACCTTTAGTAAAGTTCGAATCTGGTTTAAAGACGGAAATATGGTGTCACCACGCAACTCACACAACTTCAATCATAACAGTGACTCCTCAGCTCCTGCTTTTGTTGGAACTGCAGGAGGCTGTAGTCTTCGATGTTCTGACCACTGGCCCACACGATTCCAGATCAACACCACGGGGACAGGATTCATTGTGGACCCAAGTTTGACCTGGAAAGTTTCTTCTGGCTTTGTAAATGTGACAAGATCAGATGACAATCGTACGCGTGTTTGTCAATGAAGTTTGTCATTCTAACTGTACGCCATGCCTACCAGCCACTAAGCATTGTAAATCAGCTGTACTTTGTCCTCGATCCAACATATCAGCCACCGGAAGACGCAGCCAGAGTTCCCATCTGTAATTAATGAGTGTCGGTGTATTTGCTTCAGGTTGTTGTGTGCACTCGTTTGACAGTACTGGAGAAGAAAAGTCAATTATTAACTCTAAGTGTGATAACTTTAACTTTGATATCTTTGAGTTGGTCGTACATGCGACTGAATGTGAGAGGTTTGGTGGGGTGGGCTGTTGTATATTGCTTCAAACAGATACGTATTTCTTGATATTAAGAGTTCATTGTATCAGAGCTAGAGTATAGACGGAGTGATGACCAGGTATATTTTTTTGTATGACACTAAAATACTAGTATATAATCTTACGCGTCAATTTCTTTTTTACAATTCTTTGGTTTTTCGGAATTTAAAATTTGAACGACTAAACAATTTACTCACCAAATTTGATATACACAGTTGCATTCAAAAGCACAGCTTGTTTTCCTCCTCTAGAGTTTCAGATATACGCAATTATGTGTACAGATGATACCTAGCGAGTCTGATATCTAAACTAGCAAAAGGCAACTTAACTTCACATTCAGATGTTTACTGTATATATCAAGATGGCATATCCAATTGCTTTTGCTTCAGCCGACCTCTCTTCACAATAAGCGGGTTGGAAGTTTATGTATATCTAAACATAGTGTTATTATTCTGCAGAATCCCGCGATATTGCGAAGATGTAGTATAAAAAGTGAACCTTTCTAAGGTTTTGGTATATGACAAAAGGGATACCACATTTTAGTGTAGTACTGTTGAGTCATATTGTTGTGTCATATGTTGAGTCATATTGTTTGGTCATATGTTGAGTCACATTGTTGGGTCATACGTTGTCGTTATTAATCCCCTCCTTCGAACCATGCACAAGCCATCCCTATCTTTCTTCGTCCCGGTTTGTCGTGAAAGAACAAAAGTATCTGTGTCGACACCTTACAGTCACCCACTGCTTAACGTATCTGTTATCTCCCATAATACTCTTACTTGTCACTGAGAGATGCCTGATTCATATGATTTGTCAGACCTCCGAGTTCAATACTTTGTTACACATTAGTGATACAGGCTTACTCCGTGCAATAGAAACGTAGATTGTCGAAATGAGGACACATCATTTACTAGTATATAATTTATTTTTGATAAAGTGTACGCACATGTGGTCAATTCTATCACAGTCAAGGTTGATATACAGAGTGTTTATCAAATGCACATTTAGATTTCAGTGCAAACCCATGGTTATAGAAAATGTTATTAGAAACCAACTCCATTGAAGACTTTATTCCCTTAAAACCATTCACAAATTTTGCAACATCGGCAATTGGTCCTAAAACGATTCATATTTCGTTGTGGCGGCAACTTGTTTTGAATAGATTACTTGATCGTGTAATGGCATTCATGTTACAGAAGCCATATAGCTTGCATAATAGTATCCGCTTCGTTAGGAACATGTGTTCTTATACAGGCAAACAGAGATGACAACAGTTTACTGGCAAACAAGTGCAAAATCAATAAAAAAAAAAATATAAACCCTGGGACAGCCTCACTCAAATGCACTTCACTCTTCCTTTGTTACTGTTATATAACATGCAACGAGTAAAAGCAAATAAATAATGACTTCATCATTTTGAATCATCAAAAATGATAAGGCCACCTGACACCACAAGCGATTTGCACAAGTCAAACTAACTACATGTGCATTTCTTACATAATATACACACATTGCATGATATACTCGCAAATGTTTTAAAAAATTACTTTTAAAGAAAACCATATAAAGCTACATAAAACGCAGAAGTAAATGGTGGTTTGCACATAACATTACATTCATTTGTCAATTAATCAAGAACATCAGAAAATATATATTTCTTCAAAATAAAGTGTGTCATCCCCGAAAGTCGCTGCTACGCAGTCCGTAATAACTTCACATCAAAGCAAATGAATATGTAAGAGGTCACCCAAATAATTATGGAACACGCTAAATAATTTAACAGATATTTAGGATTGATCAGATTATTATAACCAGTAAAGGTTGATGTTATTAATTTGCACTTTTTATGAAGCATCCTGATATCGTATTTATATTATTCCCGGATAAAATCTGTGTAAACTATGGGTTACATTAACAACTGTCTGGATCTGAACATTTTGTTGTAGTACGAAAGAAGTACATGATGCATTGTGTGTACGTAAATAAGAAACATTGGGTCATTCCATGTCCAAACACCCAGTAAAAGGTGCATTCTGCACGTCTTTATCTTCGATTTTGATGCAATTTGGTGGTATTCACGGTTGGTATTGGCGATAATGAAAAAGTCCAAAATTTCAGTATACTCGGGCCAGTGGGCCCCAAAGATACGGTGTACGGTGTCCAACTTTGGGGATTTTTTGGGAAAAGAAACATAACTTTAAATCACCGTATCTCGGAAACTATTAGA
The DNA here is from genome assembly GCA_031471655.1 of Diodora aspera. NCBI lineage: Eukaryota > Metazoa > Mollusca > Gastropoda > Lepetellida > Fissurellidae > Diodora > Diodora aspera. Next base: position 7,256 of record JAUELE010241898.1, on the reverse strand, counting down.
CGTGGAATGACTGCACTGCAAAATATGTAATTTCGCATAAAAACAGCGATACGTGATTGCGTATATAATATTTCAAAATCTTGAGTATAATATAGGTCTCTGAATATATACAGTGTTTCCTATTTTCCCTTGTTTATCTAAAAATACACTGTAATAATAATATTTATACAGGTATTAAAACACCTTACATACGAGTAAGAAAATAATATATAAAATAATTGATGATATAAAATAAATATGAATTAAGGCTAAATCATCTGATGTAAACCAGTAAGAACGATAACAGCAAAATGAGCCTAAAATATTCGAGTAACAATTTAACCTTTAACTTTGTATGTGTAGCTCCACCTACTACACGATCAACGTCATGCCGTTAACTACAGCTTTGTGCCATAACTGAAAGCAGAATTCACCGCGGGCAAAATCAAATGAAACAACCCAAAACTTCGGTGCGGTTTAATATCGGGTAAAGTTGACCCAACCGATACTGAGTATTTTTAGACACGACGTCATGTGCTCTTCACGTGACTATAACTTCCGGTTAAAGTGTCGTCTGCTTGTTTACATTCGAAGCGGTAAACAACATGCCTCCGAAACGAAAGGAATTGGATACTGGGACAAAAGAAGCGATAGTTAAATTGTATGAACACGGCTAAAAACCTTCAAAAGTTGAAGGTTTACTAAATTTGCCTTATTCAACGGTATATCATGTGATTCATCGTTACAAATCCCATGGTTCTGTAGAAAACAACCGGATAACAGGACGGACAAAATATCTGACCAAATGGGACTCGTGCAACATTTGTCGGATTCTGAAAGATTCGCGACGGCGATCTCTGAAGGATATTACCAACATTTTTAATGAGGAAAACAACAGACATGTGTCATACAGAACTATTCAGGGCCAGTGATAGCTCGACATTTTCCTGATAATGGCTCCATATTTCAGGATGACAATGCCCCAGTTCATCGGGCTAGAATTGAAAATCTTTTGAAAGGCATATTATGGCAAGCCCAGAGTCTGGACTTGAATATCATTGAAAATGTTTGGCATCGGCTGAAGAGGGAATTGAAAAAATTATGCATATCGTCTACACAGGACAGACGACCTGACAACAGCGATCTATGATGTGTGGATATATTTGCCGGTGCCCTATGTTAAACATTTATACACATCCATACCAAAGAGGATACGGCAAGTTATAATATCCAAGGGATATATCACAAAATATTAGGTGAGTACACTTATTATACGGTGAATTATTTTAGTTTGAATTGAACTGTCAAATTACGACACTCGCGCTGCCATCTTGTTTTTGCCTTCATTTATGGCACAATGCTGTACTTTGTATCATTAGCTCCACCAACAACCCGATCAACGTCATGCCGTTGACTACTTTGCGTCTTTAGCTCCACCAACTACACGATCAACGTCATGCCGTTGACAACTTTGTATCTTTAGCTCCACCCACTACACGATCAACGTCATGCCGGTGACTACTTTGTATCTTTAGCTCCACCCACTACACGATCAACGTCATGCCGTTAATTACTTTTCATCTTAAGGGCCATCCATTCTACGATATCTGTCCAATTCTTTAGTATTGCGCACCCCTCCACGACAAACGTCTTTTATTTTTACCACTTTGCATCTTATGCCCTATCCACTTTAAGGTAAATGTAATTCCTTTCACCCTTTAGCATCATCAGCCTTACCAAATCCATGATCAGAGTTACTTCTTTTACAATTCCATGAACGGTATATCACTCTGGCTACTTTGAGTTTTCAGTAACGCCTATTTCACGGCTATTATCACCACATTTATTCATCAATTACAAGAATCGATGAGTGTGAGTTGATACTCTTACTTCAGTTTACTGAGCACTGGCCAATGGACCTCACTAGAAGTGTATTTAGATGAATAAATTCCTACTGCAATGTTGAATATGATCGAGCATAAGCAGCTGGTTATTAAATTCATACAATATGCGCTGATTCGAAAAAAATGAGAACGTAGGATTCAGTTTAGTGAAGCTCATAAATCACCGAAGAACGTCCCACACTTCAGCTAATATACTGTGGATAGCGAAGCGTCACTGTACATAAAGATTAACGAACAATGAAAAACTACTTGTTACATTAAACCCGGAATCACCTTAGATTTAAAGAATTATGAAAAGAGAGAGAGAGAGTCGAGAGAGCCCACATCTATACAACCCGTCAGTATTAACATTTCTTGAATCCACTAGCCTGTTTCAACAACCTATCTATTTAAAATTTCTCATAAGCCTGGTTAACGGCGGCCATTGTGTAATCACTGGACGTATCAGACTGCCTATCCGTGGTCGAAAACAGACCGTCTCCAAACGGTCGGTTTCGCCTGCAAAATAAGATGCAAATAATGTAATGAAGTAACACAAAGCGCAGTTTGGTACTTCCAGTATAAAGAATTCTCATCTGCAACGGTTCCTTCTGAAATGTCTTCAACAAAAACGTGTCAGTGGTTATACAGATACAAAACTTTCAAGTTCAAACACATTACAAGGCTTTTCAACTATTCATATATTTTTCTGACCGTGCCTTATTTCAATTCAAAGAAATATAACAACTCAATTCAGAAGGGACTATATTCTGTTTAATTGTAACAAACTTATCAAGCTTCATTAGTGATGATTCTTTAATTTCACCTGTACGATAAGATTTCATGCATGTTTGCATTTTGTTTTTGAATATTTCAGTCCTATGTATGGCATTTCTCGCCAAGGCAAGTCTTGAACATTCTGAAGAGGTTATCAGTTCAACATTCCTAAATATCACTACAAATGAAAAATCACATTCAGCACATTGGAAGGAAATATTCGAAACGAGAAACTCAAGAATCAAGTCCCGGGTAACTGATTGTGCATAACAATAATGGCAATACATGCATTTACAAAGCGCAACACTTCACATCAGAGATATGCTCTGTTTGCATCAACAGTTTGGGCAGTTAATAATCAGAATTTTAGGAGCTTCTTGAATGCAACAACTGAGTTAGTCGATTCGACTTAGTCCAGTTAGTCGACTGGACTGTTGCATATGAGAAAGATCTTTGTTTCCAAATGTTGAAGACTTTCCACGTGCGACTTTCTTGTTGTTGAGAACGAAGGAGTTGTTGTTACTTGTAAGAGTTCTTGGATGTAAGCGGGTGTAAGTCCATTACAACACGTGAAGGTTTGAATGAGGACTTTGTATTCAATGCGGGCGGTGACTTTCAGGCCAGAAGATGTGTGTTCAAATTTAGGAGAACGGAATGTGATTCGGCCAGTTATATATTTGATAGTTTGCATGTAAGCAAGTCATGCTATGTAAAACAATGAGCCACAGAAAGGGCACCGAATAGGTTTTAGGAATGAGAAAGACTGAAAAACACAAGGTGAAACAAACCCTTTACTTCGAAGGTATAAGAATTGGTTAAAATTCATATGCACAATAATCACCATTAATTGTCAAATGGTTCCTTCTTACACGATATTTGGAGTAAAATGTTAATCACAAAAAATGCTTGAGTATACTTTCTTCTGATCGTCAGGTTTTAATGCCACATACTGTATAAGAACTGAACGTACCTGAACTTCATGAACAGGAAGACCACGACGACAATGATGGCTACGAGTAGTATCGCTCCTATAGTAACCCCTGCTATCATTCCTGAAATAACACAAAGAACATGAGTCCAGAGCTACATATATTACTTGCATCCATAGCTGCAAAGTGAACTTGAATCAGCTGCTGCCACACAATTTAATATTGTTGCGCCATGTCAGAGCAGTGAATTTTCTGATAGGTGCTGAGTGTCTTTTTACACTCAACTATGGGGATGTACCAAGAGACATGGAAATGAATGATGACCGTTTTCAGCAATTACCACTACAGTACTGACATTGGTGTTAATGGGTAGAGTAGAACAATAAATAAAACAGAGCGCGTTCAAACCAATGTTCTTTGCATTTTGCTGGCACAATGGCGACTTCTTTTAAAATATAATATGTGTCAGGCCCTACCAGAGGGTATTTTCAAAAGTAAACAAAATACACCTAAACTAGAAAGTGTGTTTACGCGTTAAAACAGATGTCTCCCCCTTCCTCCATTATTGAAACTGTCAGTTTAAACACTGTTAAAATGCACCAGCTTAACCCACAGACGGTATTACGGGACTCGAATGCAATCTATGTTACACCAAAAGTTATGGTCTTCATGTCTGTGGAAATCTAGAATATGTGCCCAATATGTGAACCATGTTATGTGTAAGAATACCAAGTGCTTCCAGAGCCATGCTCCAGAAACTGAAATGACAACAACTTTTTTATACTGTTGCCATGGAAACGGAAAATATTATTTTCGGAAAATTAAAATCCTCAAAAGGCACAAATAGGCTGTGTCCTGTGTTAACAATTTTTTGTGAAAAAATACTGAGCAGTTTCAGAGTAATGCTTTGGAAATGAAAATGAGTTTCCACTCTTAGTTGCCGTGGAAACGGAAAATATTATTTTCTAAAAATTGAAACCCTGAAAAGGCACATCTAGACCATGTGCCCAATATGTGTACCAAGTTAAGTGGAAGAATGTCGAACGCTTCCAGAGCTATACTCTATCATCAAATGTCCACGCTTAGTTGCCATGGAAACGGAAAATAGTATTTTCGGAACATTCAAAACAATGAAAAGGCACATCTAGTCCATGTGTCCAATATGGGTACCAAGTTATATGGAAGAATACCAACTTATGCTCCAGAAAATTAAAAGGACAAAATTTCCACTTTGTTGCCATGGAAACGGAAACTATTATTTTCTGAAAATGTAAAGCGGCAAATCTAGACCATGTGCCCAATATGTGTACCAAGTTATGTGTGAGAATACCAAGTGGTTCCAGAGCTATGCTTCAGAAACCAAAAGGACAAAATATCCATACTGTTGCCATGGAAACGAAAAATATCATTTACAGATAATTAAAACCCTTAAAAAGAACAACTAGGCTGTGTGTTTACATCTGCCCTCCTGGCTTGTATGCCTATGCCTTATGCCAAGCTTGTAGCTTGTACACCCATATATGGAAAATTAAGAGCTCTGATGTGTCAAATGAGTGAATTATTTGGGTTTTACGTGGTTTTTGGCAATGTTTCAGCCACCTCACCACAATCTTACCAACATCACCTCGGTGTCAGCGCTCCTGTCTCTCGAGGCTGAAAAAGAGATGCCCGAGCGGGATTCCAGTCTTCGCTAATGTTTTTTGTCACCCACAGGACATTTGGTCCTGTATGTTGGAAGCCTCTCAGTGTGACAATTGTTGTACACAGCACTCAAGAGGTTAAGTAGCATACCTGTACTGATGAATGGAAATGCAATCGACTGCAATAATAATTTTCTCCGAGCATAGTCCAGACATCGAAGGAAGGTTTTGGTCAGAAGATTTCCACATTTGATCTTCAAGGACTCAGTGTAGATGGGCCCAACTGTGTGAAGAATGTACAATGATCCTCGAAGATTTCCAGCCGTTGTATGCATGACCTGGCTAACCTCTAGGCGTCCATGTCGCAGGATGTATCGTTCACATTCTTTGTTCATCTCACTTCCACAAGCTCTTGCCAAAGCCCCAGCCACTCCAGAGATATGCATGAGGTCGCCGTTGGCGGCATTTACAATCCCGTGAGCTTTGGACTCCACTATATTCCCACAATACACCTTGACCTTGATCCCATTTGGAAGATCAAAGCTGAATTTCGTAACCGCATCGACCATCGTTGTTATACTTTTTGCTGAATGTTCATCTCTGTCTGATTGTTTTTTATCCTCAAAACTAGACTGGCCTGCATGGGAACTTTTATACAAATCTTTGTGGTTACCTAAGCTTGAGTATGGATTTCCGGCTGCCTTGCTGATACCGTCTGAGCTCTCTATAAGATTATCAAACCACTTGTCATGTTGTACAGGATCATTTCTCTGTCCTTGATCCATTTCCCGACGGGCTGCTTCATTACGACCCAACAAACTGTCCACTGTTTGGATGCTGTTTGATTCATCTGTCCTTGAGGAATGAGAAATACCAACACCACCAACTGCACCTTCCAATGAGCCAAGGTCCCTGCGACCTTCAGTTCCCCGAAATTCATTTCTGAGTGCCCGAACGTCATCGCTTCCTTGCCCAGCTTCACTACCAAGAGTCGGAGGCAGTATTGTTCTGGGTTTTACCACTGGCTTTTTCACTTCTGTTTGGTCTACCAGTGAGAGACTGGCAAAGTCACTGAATGTCCTAGAAGCATCAACTCCTCTGGGAACAAGACCTCCATGGTCGTCTATGGAAGACAAGCGACTAAGGCTAAAGCCTGCACCAGGTTCAAAGTCAAACCCATTGGATAAATTTTCGGCGTCTGCTTCAACTTGATTTTGAATGGAGTTACCTCCCCTTGAGCTGGTGTGAATCCTGTCCGCAACAGTCCTTTTGAAAGTTGGATCACGATCCCTCTCAGATAGTCTGCTCCGTCCAGCCTCCTTGTTCGACCTCTCTATAGTGCTGGCCAAAGATTCATCATGACCATTTATCATGTGCTGGGCGATAGCATATTGTCGCTCCATTGCCTCATGGAGGACATTTTCAGCAAGCTCTATATCAAACCGATCTCCTCTCAGCTTTATGCTGCCACTCAAATCTGTTGATATTTCCACTCTTCCCTGCGTGACGTCTTCGATTTTCTTTTCGCACTCGGCAGTCGAGATAAACAAGGTCGTAGCCTCGGGTTCCAGTTCCACTGTAACTTTTGAGAATATCTAGAAAAACGGAAACAAATTGCCCTGAATATGGCAGAGGGTTAGGGATACATTAGTCCATCTCCCAGACCCCAGAAAATGAAGCCTGCCCAAGTCTAGATATTTAGCAAGTCTAAGAATTCTCAGCTCTAGGCAGAAATTAGGAATATCTCTGGGCTCCTTTTCTGATTTTGTAGATTAATCTCATTTGTGGGACTCAATGTTAGTTTAGGGATAAATCTGTGTGCTTCACAGGACTTAAACTTTTAAACTCCTAAGGACTGACAGCTGAAAAGTTACCATTGTCGGGAACCCTCTGTCAGCTAGACTTCTCGTACCTCCAACAGGACACAAAGTTCAAGGTCACACTGAACTCATGAATATGCATAACCTTATAAATATAATGGGTTGCCTGGACCCACATAAACACCTACCAGGATACAACCCTGATTAAAATATACTGAATATTCAAGG
>JAUELE010241875.1:0-19952 GCA_031471655.1 Diodora aspera | reverse complement strand
GGTAGGAATACTTTTCCTAGGAAAATGGTTCTGGAGGAACCAAATCCCAGGGAAAACACGTTCTGGAGGAACCAAATTCCAGGGGGAACAAATAAACTGTTACACTTACACATCCTGGCCGAGAACATGACCTTCTTAGTTGCTATCTGGAAATTTGACCTGAAGTACAAGTGCTCTTTTTCAAATATTTATTAAAAATATTTCAAGTGAGTTCCTGTAAAAATATACTGGCACACATCAATTCCTGAATCATTTCGCTACAAAATTACCTATCTGTCGCATTTAATAGGCAAAATCTTCATATAGTTATCCTCTCTAAAAGCAGCCAATTTGAAATTCTCGGCATCGGAAGTGGACATGTTTTCCTATTGTATGCATGCGCTAACGTTTACTTGGCATAAGAAGGTTGTGTTCTCGGCGGGAAAGGAGTAATGTCTAGACTGTTAGAATGACTGAGACGCTTTCGGCTAAACTATACTATACTTTTAACTGATCTTGTCCTGCTGTCATCTATTCATATGTATATGTGTGGGCGCGGGATGGCGTAGTGGGTAGAGTGTCAGCCCAGCAATCTGCCAGCCTTGGCTGTTGTGGTTCGAGTCCCGCCCCGGGCACCTCTCTTTCAGCTCAGAGAGACAGGAGCCCTGACACCAACGTGGTGTTGGTGAGACAGTGGTGATGTAGCTGAAAGATTGCCGAAAACCATGTAAAATCACTCACTCATATGTACATGTATGCATGTTGTTATATGATATTTTACTAAATCTTATGATTGTAGAGAAAACATGTCTGTAACCTTATCTTTGTATGTTATCTGGAGTAATAAAGTTCTGTCTGTCTGTGTCTGTCTGTCTCTCAGTCCTTGTAACAGGATACTAGTATTAAGGATTTCAGCTGGTAGTCAGAAGGACCACCACCTGCTAACATCTGGTGGTCCATCTGAAAGTTTGTTGGTCACAGTGACACTGACCAAGGTGTTAAATTCATCATTATTTTCCGACATGCAGCATGTTGGATTTTGAGGATTATCTCCAAGCTGTTAGATGCAAATATACTTGGAAATATTCCAAAATCTGAAAAAAATCCTAAATCCGAAACACTCCTAGTTCCTTGTCCTAATGATAATAGTAATGCGTCTATGTATGTTGCCAGAAATCAGAACTGAAATAATGTTGAGCACTACACATTAAACCTATACCCTGGAAGCTTTTTGTGACACCAAGTATTCTATAATTGTAATTTTGCTTGTATGATGGTTTGAACAATCGCCTAGTCTTTAGACACTATTTTTATCCCTTTTTTTATAAATATTTAAAATTTATGTGTATATCAAGTTTTAAGTTTCGATAACCATGCCTTGAAGTGTTCAGTGACAGAGGTACAGTCATATTTTATGAGTGCTTCCATTCCATTTTGAAATTAAAAAGGATGTTTGAGTTGTTGTGTTTGTTGTTTGTATGTTATAGGATTTTAGAGTGAAATACTGTTCGTATTCCTGAACAAAAGAATGGACTCGTCGGTTTAGTGTGGTGCAACTGATAAATTCCTTGAAAATGTCTGTAAGTGCCATCTAAAATGGGGATCTTTTGCTTGCTCTTTCTTACTATCGATCCTGTGTTGTCCTTTTTCCTGATGTGCCTCTTGCACATCACATTGCGCTATGGCTGAAATCTTGCCCCCATGAAATGTAAAAATCAATTTCACTCACTCACTCACTCCTTGAAAATGTTAAATACAATATTACCTGTTCAAATCCTGTTAAGAGGTTCATGAGTAGATCCAGGTGGAGAGTCATAGGGACCAAGCAGTCACATTAAGAAAAAAAGCATGAAATTAACGAGCTTGTTCGAAGTTTTAAAGGCCCCTACCAGTTTGCACACGAACACATTGGGAACAACTTCAACAAGTCTCTATGAACAATTGCAGTACAAACAAACGTAATGAAAACACTGAAAGCTGGGTATTGTGTTGGGTCAGTCAGTTTTAACTTGGATGATCACTTATGTATTTTACTTATCCGATGGCACTTACTTAATTGACTGAACGGACCTTGAAAAGCACTTGAGTTATCTGGAATTGTTATGTAAGCGATTTAACTTATCCATATCACAATAATGATAACTAAAAAAGAAACATGCCGGGACCGCAGAGAATGTTTTAGTTGTCTTTATTTTTTACTTATCCAGATTTTACTTCTCTGGATTTCACTGTATATATAAGACTACGAAAATCACCCCCACCCCATCGACTGGAGAGTCGTAATTATATACATGTAGGTGTGTCGTACTTGAATTGACCACCATCCCAAGCTGAGACAGTTAAGTGATACAGGCGGCCGAACCATACAAACATAAATACACACGCACGTGCGCACGCACGCACGCACGCACATACACACATACATACATACATACAAACACACGCGCACACGATGAATAAAAGATTTATTAGTCATTCGCCTTTCGAAAAGCGAATAACGGATTTATTAGTCATTCGCCTTTCGAAAATCGAATGACTGATTTATTAGTCATTCGATTTTCGAAAAGCGAATAACGGATTTATTGGTCATTCGTCTTTCGAAAAGCGAATAACAGATTTCTGACGGGATGTGTCATTTCAAAGGAACGGCCTTCCCAAATAGTACATACATACGTACGCACACACGCTGGCACATGCTCACGCACGCACGCACGCACGCACACACACACATACATACACAAACATACATACATACAACCACACACATACATACATACATACAAACAAACGCGCGCGCGCGCACACACACACACACACATACATACATACAAACAAACAAACGCGCACACGATGAATAAAAGATTTATTAGTCATTCGACTTTCGAAAAACGAATTACGGGATTATTAGTCATTCGACTTTCGAAAAGCGAATAACGGATTTTTTAGTCATTCGTCTTTCGGATGTCGAATGACGAATGACGAATAACGTGCCAACTTCTGGTCGCTCATACAAATGCACACAAGATATGGCATGTTTGTCGGTTTGAAAGTCTCGTGAGTATTCCTTTTCCTTTTGGACCCCGGGAAAACAAACTAAATAAAACAAAGTCCGAACTTTTCGACAGAATCTTGAAACTATTTGTAAATCTTCGGAAACGTTTCATTTGCAAATAAATGCATTCGCCTCATATTCGGCAGGCATTCGGAAATTGACGGAACTTCCTTCGGTAAAGACTCAAAGAAAGAAAGAATGAACCGGGCCACTGGAAAGTAGAAAGTATATCCGTCTGCTTCTACCGGGACTAAGGGAATACGGCGTTATTAAATATAGCAATGTTTCAGCCACCAAGTCAATCATTGATATCGTTAGTTGGTCGAAAGCCTCGGCCAGTGTCTCAGCCACTTGACCGTTTAAAGATGTTAGTTTTTAGAATGTGTTGGGCAATATTTCAACTATTGCACGATTTCAGATTAAAAGAACTGAGAAATAATATAAGACAATATTTTATTATTCCGAAGGACATTTGGTTTACAACGTACATGTAATATCTCGATAAAGTAAAGGAAACAAATACCATGTGTAAGACACTCAAAAACAAGAAAAAACACTTAATGCAGTGTATTTAATGGAAGTATACGAGAGTACATTCAATTTTAATGGTAGTTTATACATATTAAGTAACACAATATAGGATGCCGTGGTAAAGTAGCCACAATGAATCAATAAGGGCCTTAAAGATAAGTGATCAAACTCAATGGTTTCTTTTAACAAAACAACGTTTGGAACGATAAATATACATAAAATTATGTACATACCACGAATACTGCACAACAGAAAGAACGACGACGGGTTAAAATGTGAAGTTAAAATACAATAATAATGATAATAACAATAATAATAATAATAACAATAATACTAAAAACGATAATAATAATAATAATAATGATAATAACAATAATGATGATGATGATAATAACAATAATAATAATAATAGTAATGTTCGATATTGTATAGAACTAAATACAGGCTCATATAGCTTGCTTAAAGCGCTCCGCATTATTACCCTGGTGTAACCCAAGCAGCCTCTAGGCACTAGAAGGTTAAAAACTCTCTTGATGGAGGACCAGTACCCAGTTTCAGATGGGCCGACTGAGGCAATTTACGAGTAAAGCCACTGACATTGCCAGCGTCTCAGTGCGATACAGGGACGAAGCCTGGAAGCTTTCAACGCTAGCCGATCACCCATCCAACTACTCTCCATGCTCAACGTTGCTTAATTTCGCAAACTGATGACCTCTGCGTTTTGCACGAGGCCAACTCACCTCACCAGGTAAATATTTATAAGACGCAGACAAAGAAAATCATGTTGGGGAAGGGCGGAAATATTTCAGTGGAAAAAAATCTAGTTAAAGTAGAAAATAATGTGACGACAAACCGCCCAAACGTGATGTGGGCATTTTAAAAGAAAACATCCCAATTTATGTAGAATACATCTAATAAAGTATAATTAATTACAACATATGTAATATTGTGACAACAGATGCAATTGTGTAGTGATGTGGTCTTAGGTGACATAAATATTGCTCGAGGCAATCCTATCGGCCATCATTGTTATGGAATAATAAAATAATGGATACGCCTTTTTGGTTTTACTATAAACCTATAAACAGGTATTTCCATTGCACAAATATCCAAAATCGGACCCCGAATTAACAGAACAATAATTATGAAGCTTGTTATTTAATTGGATTGTGGATATATGATTCTCAAAGTTCAAAACGTGACCCGGTTGAATTATAAAAAGAATTATTCTACTCCAAAATGTCACAATGAAGAAGGCACCCAGAAGAACAAAACAACAATAACATCACATCTTATTACCCTTCACCGATTTCAATGCGAACAATTACATCCTTTGGCTCCCGATTTCAAAGCTGAAACAGCTTCAGAATCACTATATTAATCGAAATAATTAATTTAATCAATTGATATTGCACCAAACTCGTTATTTTTTCACAAAATTCAATGCTGACGTCACGAAAAAAATGCCTGTAGAATCATGCAAGCATTGTTTGAAGTTCAGACTGCGCTGTCCGGAAATGTGGTGTATGTTCGTTCATTCAGAACAGGTGCGCTACTTTTCGAAAATATTCTTGGTTCCTGCAACGCTCACTGTGTAAACCAATATCAGCATCGCTGTTTGGAGTTTTGTTTGTAATTCAAGTCTGTCGTTTCTTTCCGCACGCTCCATGTACCCATGCCCAGCTAGAAAAAACAACCACAATAATATATCGACACGAAGAAACTAAAATATCAACACAGTTGTTATTTAAGTTATAGAATGTGATCTTTTAATGTCAAAATGCTATGTTTGCTCACTGACACATAAACCAGTAATGAATCTCACTTACTCCAAATATGATCTTTTGAAGGATACACTGCGTTTCAAAAATATGCGTGATGTCGGAGAATGTTCTGCCTCAGTGATCTTGACTTAGTTGGGGGAGGGGGAGCGTTAGTTTTTCTCTTGCTACTATATATTTATATTTTAATGCCAAGATAATCTATGTTTTCTCAGATAACTGTCCATATTCGGGCATGTTTCATTTTTCCAGGTATATGAATATAAAATGAAGCTAATAAAGTACATGAAGGTTAATGTTGTTGATACCTTCCATAATCTTGTTGTGTATATTGTTAGGTTCCACTTCAAATCGATTATTGTGAATATTCTACATGTGTAAATCTTGAAAAGCCTGCGAATCACGCAACAAGTGATCGTCGATAATGTGCAAGAACATTAAAAATTACCGATGCCCTCACCAATTTTCTCGATCGTTTGCAAGAGCGTCACAACTTTCGGTCTGCATTCCGTACAATTCTGTGAGGTGTCATTAATTTTCTTCAACTATTTATTTAACTCCATACAACGGTGGCTAATGTTTGACGTAGGATACGAGCTTGCGCAGAAGGAGGCTCTTCGCCGAGGCACTGCGAGGAGTTAAAAGGACTGCTTATTTGAAAGTACAAAATGAATTCGTCTCAATCTGCCAAAACAATGGGGACAAGGTGTTATGTATTTGCATCAATACATTTACAATGTCTAATGTAGCCTACAGTTTCTGTTATTTATTAAACACAGAATGCACCAAACATACTTCGTGCTCAGGAACACGTATCCAACTTATATTGGTGACCAATAAATTGTATTCATCTCCGGATGATTATGGATGTATGTCGATATATTTCTTATGCATTTGGATAGACGTAAATCCTACAGATTCAAACTGAAGACATTTTAACTTCTTTAGGGGGAACCTGAACTCTCTTTTCGTTGTCATGCTATATAAGAGTCAACACGCAGAAGAGAAAATCGTTTTTCACAGGGAAAATAGTGTGTGACCACAAAATGTTGCCGTTCTCCGGCTCAACTGCAAGTATTTCTCCACGTAATTTCACAGCGACGTACACAATGTCATGATATACTTGAATCATCCACACGTCATGCCTCATTTCCTTAACAAGTCTTTTGTATGCGCCCGAGTTTGACATTGTCATCAAGGCTCTCAGCGTAACAAAGTAAAGGTACCCATTAGAGTCACAAGCAAAGCCACTAATCAGGTGTCCTTTGTAAAGAGTTTTGGGTTTCCCTCCTACGTACGACGTCTGCAGTATTCTTGAATAACAGGATACGAATATTAACTGGCGTTCGGTATCGAGTACGATTGTCTTGTACATCATGTTCCAAGTTATAGTAATTTTCTGTATAGTGAGAGGTTTCGCTGTTTCGTTGACTACACCAATGCCCCGATCTATAATGACGAACAATAACTTTCTTTTACCGTCAACTGCAACTGCATAAACATTCGATATGTTGCTTGTTATGAGAACCTTTGCTGTTTTCTGTCCCAGGGGCCAGACTCTAATTTGTGAACGTTGGTCGTTTACTAAGTAGATCTTCTTTTCAAGATTCGAACACGCCATATCTTCTGAGTTGCCGATCTGACGTATTAATGTATAGTTGTCTGCACGTCGGGAGGCCAAACTGAGTTTGAAAATGTTTTCGGTTGGTGCTTTTCTGAGAACAGCAAGAAGCAGTCCTTGCAGCGGTTGTTCCGTACAAACTGAAATATGAAAAGTAGACAGCCATATATTCAAGAAAAGCAAATTATTGCATTAGGAATATCAACATATTTTCTGGCATTGTGATCCATGTAGGCCTATATATTTTTAATTAGTCGTATGGTCACAATGATCATCAGCCAAACAGCTGTGCCTTCAGAGTGGACAGGGGGAGGTAGGAGGGGAGGCAGAGCCTTTCCTTTGTTTAAATTCTAATCCTTGTTCGTACAACAACCTCCCTGTCAAGTTTTGTTAAAGTTTGACCAGACAAACAGGCGGACGGGGAACCTTCACCACTCAAACAGCTACTGCTTTGTAAACTAATGAGTGGTTATAAATAATTATTAAATAGGCTTATGACCATAACATTTGTGAAGATGTAGTCGAACGACTGGCTTATTCTCATTCAACCAGCAACTGTGGAGAGATTAACAATCAAGTGGCTTGCCAAATGCACTGTTCTGTCAGCTGAATAGTTATGTCAAAAGTATTTAATGTTCTAACGTCATTGACCCACCTTATGACCCACCCAATTTTGCTGATGCCTACAATCTGCCATCGTTCGACATACGTTAACCTTCGCATAACCCTTGCTGGCTTTCAAAGTACATCTGAGTTATACTGGTGCCAAGTAGAAACGCAGTGAGGCCAAGTGTCCAAACCGTGTTTCTTAATTTTCATAGGTATGAGTGAACTATTACCAATAAACTGTTTATGCTTTTAAATATTTTGTATACCTGGTACGTTTGATTTTTAATATAACGGCATGCCTCTAAAATGTAGTTAAAAGGGGGAAATTATGGTCAATGTGAATGTTTTCACTCGGATGCAAAAGAAAATCCATATGTTTCGTAATAATGTAAACTTAATGTAACAAAACCCGCTATATATTTCTGCAATCAATTTACTTTTACCCTTGACGCATTCAATCTATTGATTGTTAGCCTTGATGCATGCGGCCTATTTATTGTTACCCGTGATGCATGCAGCCTATTTATTGTTACCCTTGATGCAGTCAATCTATTTATTGTTACCCTTGATGCATGAAGCCTATTTATTGTTACCCTTGGTGCATGAAGCCTATTTATTTTTACCCTTGATGCATGAGGCCTATTTATTGTTACCTTTGACGCATGCAACCTTTTTAGTTTACCCTTGACACATAGAACCTATTTATTGTTAGCCTTGATGCATGCAACTTTTTTAGTTTACCCTTGACACATAGAACCTATTTATTGTTAGCCTTGATGCATGAGGCCTATTTATTGTTACCCTTGACGCATGCAACCTATTTATTTTTACCCTTGACGCATGCAACCTATTTATTGTTACCCTTGATGCATGAGGCCTATTTATTGTTAGCCTTGACGCATGCAACCTATTTATTGTTACCATTGACGCATGCAACCTATTTATTTTCTCTACAACTGTCTGATATGTTGTCAGTCCCTTAGCAAGGAGCACTTCCTGGGAGAAACGACTATCACAGGAATAGACTTACCTGGGACACACGCAGGTTGACCTTTTCTGGTTCGAATGACCTTGAACCTCTCTTTACACTCAGCACTAGAACTGATGCTTTGCCCATCACATATCTGCAAATGGTAAATATACGATCATTCAGAAATGCTATTGGGTTCAACTGGAACAGTTCGTATGACCAAACTATGCGGTGATGCTTACAGTTGGATACCTGTGAAAAAAACACTTGGAACAATAACATGCATTGAAAATATGTACATATCACGAATAATGCACACAATATGTATCATGCTTGTTACTTTAAACTATCTTTCAATTATCATAATTACTTTTTTCACCCCGGGACCATTATCATTCGCAAGCTTTCTGAGTAATCTTCGTGTACGGATTATTTAATTCAGTTATTCAAGACATTCCACATTCGTTGTGACCGGTCACTTTATTAAATTACATACAATGGTAGTCAGTGTATACATGCGTGCTGGGTTGCAGGAGGCACTGCGAGCAGTTTGAGAGAGAGTACAAAATGAATTCGTCTCATTATGCAAGGATAAAATAGATAAATTATTACATTCTCTGATTGACATTATGTGGTATGTAAGGGAGCGACCATTTGATTTTAATGGGGGGGGGGCTGGAAGATTTTTCTCGTGCAAACTATTTTTTTATGCGATGGCGTGAGACAATCTATTTTTTTCTTAGATCATTGCCGACAAACTATTTATTTTTTTAAGAAATATTATGTTATTACAGGAATATAAAATATATTGGGAAGGGGGGTGTCAGGTGTGGATCCAGAATTTTGGGAATCGGGGTGCGGGAATCTTAATCGTAACGAGGGAAGCGAGCTAGGCTAATTATAGGCCGGTTCGGGAGTATCCTGCCCAGGAAATGTTTTAATTTAGAAGCTCTAAGACGCATTCTCCTGCCTTTATTTGGTTCAAAATGAACTTGCAACTAGTCTAAATAAGGCAATATAGTTACAAAAACGACGGAGGCAATTGCAGAGGAGTAACTATCAACTAATTCTGCAGTGCTGAAGTCCAGATGTGAATTAAAAGTTGTGGGGGAGTCCGAGGGCATTTTCCAACAAAATTATTTTTAGTTCATAAAAACTCTGAGACGTATGTTCCTGCGTCGATAAGGTCAAAATGAGCTTTGTAACTGGTAAATAATGGCCGAGAATTGCCAGTATTCACTGAACTTTTAAACTGGGGGTCCGAACGTCCTTGGATCCGGCACTGTGGTTAAAGAATAGTGGGAACTTTGGCGAAAAAAATGTCATGATACATTTCATAATTATTAAGTGTATAATAAAATGTATTTTTTTTTATCTGTGCAATCTATTTATTTTTTCTCTTGACTCGTGCAAACTATTTATTTTCTTCACAATCGCCTGCAAACTATTTATTTTTAAAATCTTAAGGCCCTGCTTTCATAAGCGCTAGCGAGATGTCTGGAAATGAGTGTGGTGCAAAGGAACGTCCTTGACATTATAGACACCAGCGTGGTGCAAAGGGACGTTTTTGACATTGTTCCAACACACAGGTACACAAATCATGCAATAGACAAATCTCTTGTGGTTTCTTGGAATTCCAGTACGTGAGTAATTTCCTGCTTGTGGTCTCCTTGCAAAAAAGGTAGAAATTTACTACACCAGTCACGGTATTCTAATGAAGCATAAACAGACCTATTTGCGTTCTGTTAGAATTCCCTTTGCTATTAGTAAATGTGCGTCTATCGTTTTAGCGTATGTGAAGTGTCGGTTGTAAACCGGTCTTGAATACAGTAGTAACATTAACAGCGCTGTTATACATGTAATGACATGAAGAATGTCTGGGTCAGGTAAACTCCAGACTGAAGACCACTGCTTCAATATATTTAGTTTATTGTTTGGTTTTATCCAGTTAACAGTTCATAGTTATGGAAAACTGGGCCACTTACAATTAAGGATTTGTTATGTCATTTTTAAAATACTGTACATTGTTGTCCAGTGGATGTATGTGCTATTTAGAAACGTCTGATTGCTACATGTATTAAGTATCTTTTTCGGGGGCAGTTGGAAACCAATCAGTCCGCTGTCTGTAATAAAAGCAAATTAGGCCTAAGTGAGTTTAGTAGGACTGAGGATCATCTAGAAATACGTCTGAACAAAATTGCTGCATTGATGACGTCATTCTCTAAAATACAAATAAGATATAACGAAAGGATCCAGAATATATGTAAAACTCACAAACATATACCCTAAACTTCCCTATTTTTGGTTAATTAAAATCGCAAACGAATTGTCAAAATGAAAATATAACGATGTAGCAGCTGAAAATACATTAAGGTAAGAGAGATCGGTAATCGCCAATGTAAGATTTTATTATTATGGCAAACAACAATCATCCAAAACTGTCAGATTGAAATAAAAACACGATATTGCTATAACACATTTAAATAAGAAAAATCAGTGATCACCAATGGTGTAAGATTGTGTTATTATAGCAAGCAACAACCGTCCAGAATTGTCACATTAAAGAGTAACGATATTGCTGAAAGCATATTTAAACAAGAAAGATCGCTAATCACCAATTGTGTAAGATTGCATTACTGTGGCAAGCAACAGCCGTCTATAACTGTCAGATTAAAAATAAAACATAACAAAATAGGAAAAATCGCTAATTATCAATGGTGTAAGATTGCATTAATATGGCAAGCAACGACCGTCCATAACTGTCAGATAGAAAATAAAACATATCTCAATAAGAAAGATCGCTAAATTACCAATGATGTAAGATTGCATTAATATGAAAAGCAATTGCAACAGCCGTCCATAACTGTCAGATTGAAACATAGAACGTAAGATTGTATTCATATGGGAAGCAACAACCGCCCGTAACTGTCAAATTGAAAATAAGACATACATATATATATTTTTTTTAATTCGCCAATCAGCAATAGTGTAAGATTGCATTAATATGGCAAGCAACAACCGTCCATAACTGTCAGATTAAAAATAAAACATATTTGAATAAGAAAGATCGCTAATCACGAATGTAAGATTTATGTATGACGGCAAGCAACAACCGTCCAAACTCTGAACATCATTATTTATTATTCAACAAAGCATCATACGCCGGACCTACGCGGTCAGAATCGGATTCATTTTGGTGAAAGCACCTGTCGACGTTATTCCTCAATGTCACCTTTATGTGGAGCGAGATTCTTTTTCAACATGATCCAGTATGCCGAAAGTTTGTCAAATTCGCCCTTCGAATGAAATCCTGTTCCGAGATATTTAAAGATAACGCAGTAACGCTTGACTGCAATATTGGTTTCCAATTACCAGCGTACGTATCGTTAACATAAGAAGATGTTTTTGTTTCACTTTAACACTTTACCATACACGAATGAAAATGCATTTAGTGCAACGAATTAGCTGTTGTTACTATAGAGAACCGTTGAAGGATGTTTACCTTATTTTTAGTCACTATAAAACAGCAATATCTTGATGACGGTTATTTTAAGCAGGCAACAAGCTCTGTTTGTAATCTTATAAACAGGCAGTGATCATTTATTACACAGTCGTCGTTCTTTACCAGCCTTTATCGCGGCGTTTTACAAGAAGGTGAAAGGAATGAATTCCAGGGCAAGCTTATAGCGCAGATCCCTTTCACACTGTTGGTACAAACAGACTGCAAGATTATTATTAATTGTTTTGAAGCCGTTCTCAATATACCACATTTATTACGATAAGAATAAAGCAGGCACAGGTGTCTAGACCATAAAGATTGTACAAAACTTAAGACTGTACAAAAGGACACATCATGTTTTGTATGTACGTCAATATATTTCGATGAGGGCTTAGGAGGTTAGATTAAATCCCTACTGGGATACAGGAAGTACAAATGTGCATGTTACGTCTGTATATCGTGTACATTTCAACTTTTAAAATGCTTGACCGACGGAAATAGCTAACACAATTTAATTTTAAAGATGTTGATTGGTTTCCGAGCGAGATGAGAAGTTAAAACACTCAGCTGTCTCTTTGGTCTTCGAAAAATATCACAAACAGGCAAAACATATGTTTATGAAATTATAAATAATGTGGCGTTTTTTATAGCGCTAAATCCATCTATGTAAAGCTTGCTCAGAACGCTTGACATTATTACCTTGGTGTAACTCAAGCAGTCTTACTGGGCACTCAGAGTTCACAACACTCCTGATGGAGGACCAAGTACCCAGTTTCAGCTGAGGTAGCTGAGCAAAGTCATTTACCCAAGGTTATTTACTGACATTATGACGTGATCTGACGTCTTGACGACGTCAACGTCTCAGTGTTAAGCAGGGAGCTCGAACCCTGAGAGCTTTTGCGACGCCAGTCGATCACACACCCACCTAAGGCCAGGGCTCGACGTTGCTTAACTTCTCAAGCGAGTGACCAACGTGCTGCGCACGAGACGAACTCACTTCACACGCGGTTAAATTGGTTTATCACACATGCAAAATGCGAAACATTCTTTAAATTATTCAGAGAGGCCTAGTATCCTTATATTTAATGGTTCGATCAAAAAACAAATATACACATTCTTACATGTACATATACATATAAGTATTTATCAAGTCGACAGCCTCACTTGTAATGCACACTTGTGTAAATACCTGGATTCATAAGTTCATGGCTCACGTGACTTTTGAATGATAGATGCATAATTGAAAACTGTAAACATGATGTTCAAGGAAAGTCAGTTTCGAGTGTGTGTTGTTTCTCAAAATTGTAAGTATTCAGTTACATAAACTCCGACTGAATCCCTGCCAAATGTTAAGTACTGAACATCTGCAATTGTCATCGTACAATAGCGCAATAAAGCTTTACACGAGCTTTGAACTTTCTTAATGCGTTTCGCGTTCTTTCCTGACCCAATGTACTGGAGGTTAAACTGAGAAAAACTGCTACGAGCATGTCTGCATGGGCGATATTTCTGGAACAGTTTGGAGCTATTTCAAAAGATTCCTCTACCGATATGATACTGTTCCATCACTGCAGTGCAAAAGCATGATCCAGTCATTACCGTGCAATACTCTAGCAGGATCACCTGTCTGAAAGTGGCGCTTTAATTTCCGTCCCTATATCTGTCATATCTCTTATGATGAACAGTTTCTATTAACACTTTTCTTAAACGCCTTAGGAGCTCCTGGGAGTTGCAGGATTCCTGGTATCTCGATAGAACCAAACGGAAATGCCCAGTTGCTGAAGAATACCAAGGACCCTGAAATGTTCAAACATTTATAGTTATATCTGTGTAAGTTGATGAAGAGAACCCCGGGATCCTGAACTCTTAAACGATTTTTGTCAGTGCACAATTGCTGACTAAAGGGTACTGAACTCGTAAATCATTTCTCTATCAGTGCATAGTTGCTGAAGAAACACCAAGAAACCTAAAACGTTTATGGACATGTATCGGTAAACAGTTATTGTAGGGTACCCAAACAGTCCGGTTATCCCAAATCGCCTACTTCTTGATACATGCACATACATTTGGCTCACATGTTAATGCCTTTTCATCAAACGTACTCTGAATAACATATAGATAAAACAAATGTTTGCAAGAAAAAACCGCCCGCCGCTTTCGAAATTAAATGGTCGTTCTCTTAATTAATATTATCTATATGGCAATATCGCTGTATCCATCTTTACAAGGTAATAATTCTCTCTGAACTTAACTGATTAAGTGTTAAGTCTCTTCCGCTTACAAGTCGGTATGCAATAAAACATCAATGATATACATGTAGTAAAGCGAAATCTCCAAAAATTATACATAAACTCAACATTATGACTCCAAGTGTTTTCAATAAAAAAAAGACCACCCATCAAAGCTGAACTTGGGTCGTGCAGAAGTTATCCAGTAACGCAACCCCTGCAAAAACATCCGACATAACAACGCAGTCAGTCTACAAAAAATAAACAACAGTCGATGCGTGTATAAACAGATCATGTACATCCTGTGATGTCTCCACAGGAAACACAAACAATATACATGATAGGCTTAATGGTAATATCAGGATGGTAATGAATTATGGTGATTAGTCGATGACAGGTGCGCGTTGGGAAGGTTGAAGGCAACTAATTTACACCTGAGCGTTGTTACTACCTGTCGGGGGAGCTGATCATATCTATCACAGATCTATACGGTCGAGTAACTGGGGATGTGTGTGACTGGTCTACACATCTCGAGTGAGCTGAATGTTTGTCAGTATTAAGTGACTGGTAGGATTTAGAAACTGGATTCGTTATTAAAGGTGGTTATATTCGTCAGTTGCTGCATGCCATTACTGCATTTAGGGGTCTCTGTGACAGCCCGTTTGAAAACCATGGGCGCTAGGGCTCTGTTCAACAAACGATCCTAATTAGAATGAATCTTATCTACTCAAAATCAGTGTAACAAAAACTTATTTCTGCTGCACAAACAATTTTACAGCAGTTGTGGGACGTAAGTAACTCCAAATTGATTTAAAAGCTGGGTACCTGGTCACACATAGTGGGTTTTTCCTAAAACAAACAACTTAATGGAATGATATTATGTCCAGTACATACCACGAATAACACCCAAACGATACATCATGTGTGTCGGTTTACCAGCTGCCTCGTGAATATTCTAATTTATTTTGGGACCCCCGGTAGACAATTTTTTTTTCAAAAGCATTCTGAACTTTCCAACAGAAAATATTCGTAAACCTGCGGAAGCGTTACACTTGCAAATAAATGCATTTGGCTCGTATGCGGAAAGCATTTTGAAATCGACGGAACATTCTTCGGTAAACTCTCCGAGAAAGGTTCGGAATGAAGCTGGCTATTTCAAACTAAAAAATAAAACCGTCTGCATCTGCCGGGACTAAGGGAACACGACGTTATATAATTAAGCATACACTTCTTACTAAGTATGATTTACAGTGTGTTATATATTTCACACAGATAGCACTAGACATATTGTAGGGTTCCGAAGCATGTATCCAACTTTAAGAGTTCACCATCAACTTAGCCCTTAGATTGTTTTGTGAAACGAGGCTCTAGAGGGCTATTACGTTTAAGAACCCAAACTGTAGTAGAATAACAAGTTAATAAGGGCCGTATAGGTGGCTGCTTATGCATCAGGTACCTCCGTAAATAGATGAAAGTGTCTATTTATTATCCCAGACTGATTATGCCTACAGGCATAAATTCCATACATTTCACGTCACGTATTCCCAGACAAATAGATCTTGTCTGCGTTTGTTACAATTGAAATGCCACTCTGATTATGGAATATGCATATCAGTGGTAGTGATGTAGGAGAACTGGACCAAGGGGTATGTTGCTCTGCCATGAGGAAGCTGTCTTAGTCTTGTGGAGGCGTGATAGATGTGGGCACCAGGCAGCGGACTCGTGATCCGGTTCGATCTTAGTCAGCGCCATGTCGTACCCTTAGACAAGGTACTTACCTCTACTTGTCCCAGTGGAACCAGCATAAAATGGGTATATGCGTTGCAGTGTGGCGACAACCAGCGTGGAAATAGAAGTACCGTAGCAGTATTCCTGTAATATCGGATACTAAAGAATTAGAATCATTATCATCATCGCTTTTATAATTATCATAAATATTATTATTAGTAGTAGTAGTAGTAGTAGTATAGGTAAAATGTAACCTGTTAGATTCATGACAACCAGGTAACTGTTTCCACAAACGGGCATTTGCCCACTCTCGGAAAAAAATTGTCACGCAATAGTCAATTATGGAAACTGTAAAAAGGCTTTCTCTGAGTCAGGATAGCATGTTTCTACTGTTACATGTTCAGTACTCGCGTGTACTCATCCTGGGAACAGATTTCGGGGACATTATTTTGTTCATTATCTTCAGCTGTCATTGCTGATATTGCGAACATTGCGTATAGTGGTTCCATATAATCACATGCATATATAGCATATGTACATGTATATAGCAGAATTGGACTTTCCATACACAAAACTACCATCATGAATAGGAGTGCATCCAGAGCTTCTAAGGGAGCAATATACCCTGGATTTCGATGATGGCTTGAGGGCTAAACTGAACATAATGTATGTAATGTTTTAGCTGTCTAGCCTATTCCCGCATGAATATTCAAAGGTTAAATTATACCTCTATCTCTCCCAGAAGATAGTCCGATCGTATAATGCTTTGATGCCGGGGAAGCAGTCTGAGCCAAACCATATCGATCTGGAACTACTGGTGGCTGTTACGCCTTTGACGGCGGGTGGATTAATTCAAAGTCAGAGCGATTAAGTGTATCTAATTGTTTTCCGAGACAATGATGCTGCGACTCTATATAGCAGTAAACTGCGCGAGTTCTATCTAAATAACATCAACTGTGCACCGTCTGCGTTATCCAGCCGTTTAATATACACTGTTCATATCCACCTGATCGAAAGTCCTGGGTTCGAGTCCAAACGGGAGATTAACATTGTCTCTGCAGTAGCCAAGCTTGCTACAGGCGGTGATGATCTGATGCTCTGACTGATCACGGCCTCACTCGGTAGGTCAGTGCCTGCCGTGGCTTGCATGTTTCACCGCATCAACTGATCGAGCTCCGGGCTTGAGATGCTTTCCTCATCTTATAAACCAGGGATCGGCAATCTGTTGGCCTCTGAGGGGCGGATCCTATAGTAATGAGTGGACAACGGGCAACATCAATGCAATGTTATGAAGACAAAAACAAAAGATACTCGAAATATGGGAATGATACATTTAAATACACCTAGTTACGTTTCGCCTAAAATCCATGAACTACGCAATGCAGAACATATTAGTGATCACAGCAATCAATGTAGTGGCATTTTGTTTTATTCAAGGCATCTTTTGATCCGGTTTAAAAAGCACAAAGAATTGTTTTAATGAATAGCGAGTATGGTGGTAAGTTAAGTAACACGAAAGATTTATCTCATTTTATAGGGCCGATGTAGTGTACATTTGAGAAAAGGAGTGATCAGGGGCAAAGCCCGTCGAATACGAACCCTGCAAGTGCGACAGTTTCGGGGGATTTTTCTGTGGCTACATTGCCGTAGAAAAGAGTTCAAGGTTTCATAGTTCTCATTTTGAGGTGTCTGCTGGGACATTTCTGTCCAAAAACAACAAGAAAGAAACATTGTTCGCGGACCTGAATAGTATGAGAGAATTTAAAAGATTAATAAGATCTATTTATATACTGACGTCCAAAAGAAAGTACACCAAATGATTTTAAATATTTTCCCTTACGTCGTTATGCCATACATGTAGTTGATCAAAAGGAGCTTGGATTTCGGTGAGTGTAATTTGATTGACATCATCTCATTGATAACTCTTCCAAGTCTTGAAGGGATATCTCTTGTATATCCAACGCATTTGTGAATTTATTCAGTAGTCTCTCAAGATCTTAGTATACTTTCTTTTGGACGTCAGTATACATCTTCTGAATTCATTGACCATATGAAACAACTGTACATGTTACCTCACTGAATACGTCTGGGACGTCTTTAG
Source organism: Diodora aspera (assembly GCA_031471655.1). Taxonomy (NCBI): domain Eukaryota; kingdom Metazoa; phylum Mollusca; class Gastropoda; order Lepetellida; family Fissurellidae; genus Diodora; species Diodora aspera. The sequence goes on along the minus strand of JAUELE010241875.1, from coordinate 1,853 downwards.
CAGGCGATTACTTTCAACGTGAAAATTCACACATCGATTTCAGTGAACTCAGCGTTGTTCATCGCTGATGAGATGAACCAAACAAGTCATGGCGACTTCGATGGACTAATCAGAATCATGGCTCAAGGCAATTCGTAAATTTCTGACCAGCAGACAAGATAATTGTCACGTTGGCGGCAAAATGCGAAATTTCGGTGTCCTCCCAAAATGCAGACGTACCAACACGCAGACGTCTTAAAACAACAACTTTCAACGGTTCATTAACCAGCGGTCAACTACCTTTGTCCCTATTTGGGCTAGAACGGATTTGACCACTTATAATTAAGGTAATTAAGGTACCGTCGATAGTCGCCGATGTGGCCACCCTTCGGGAGGCAAAAAGCGACATTAAATACGCTGACTTTTAATTAGGTACCGTCGGTCTGACCAGTCGGTTCTCTGTTTCACTGTAAACCCTCTTTCGTCTGGTCTGTGGCAGGGCTGGTATGATGGTCTGTCGGTGACGATAGAGGGCGCTACTCCTGCTGCTGAAGGTTATTAAAGTATTCTTCCAAAGTTTGGACACCTGTATTTAGATAGCGTTTTCTAATTTGGATATATTTGGGCCATTCACAGAGTGTCCTGAGTCCTTATTGGGAGAGAACTCATTGCGTATTGTACTTATTGTGTATGTGGTAAGAGATTAATGATCAAGAATCCTAATGAGATAGTTAATAAGCGTCTGGTCAAGTCCATTTAGTTATTAGGGGTGACCAGCACTGATTATGTAATGCCATCCATTAGAAACCATTAGATCTGATCCGTACTCCTCAGCAGATGTGATCATCTCATTTCCATTTGCCTATACCATATAGATCAGAAGATGATGATTACCAACATCCCCAATCTTTCTGGTATACATGTAGTACATTTCAGTTGAACTTGATTTCGGTTCTGTTGCAATGAAAAGTTGAATGTGGTCATAACTTTTGTTACACATGGTGTTGAAATATTCCAAGTGCGGTTATCCTTTTGTTACACGTGGTGTTGAACTTGATTTCGGTTATGTTGCAATGAAAAGTTGAATGTGGTCATAACTTTTGTTACACATGGTGTTGAAGTATTCCATGTGGTTATAACTTTTGTTACACGTGGTGTTGAAATATTCCAAGTGTGGTTATAACTTTTGTTACACACGGTGTTGAAATATTCCAAGTGTGGTTATAACTTTTGTTACACATGGTGTTGAAATATTCCATGTGGTTATAACTTTTGTTACACATGATGTTGAAACTATTCCATGTGGTTATAACTTTTGTTACACATGATGTTGAAATATTCCATGTGGTTATAACTTTGTTACACGTGGTGTTGAAATATTCCAAGTGTGGTTATAACTTTTGTTACACATGGTGTTGAAATATTCCAAGTGTGGTTTTAACTTTTGTTACACCTGGTGTTGAAACATCCAAGTGTGGTTATAACTTTTGTTTCACATGGTATTGAAATATTTCAAATGTGGTGATAACTTTTGTTACACGTGGTGTTGACATATTCCAAGTGTGGTTATAACTTTTGTTTCACATGGTATTGAAACATCCAAGTGTGGTTATAACTTTTGTTACACATGGTGTTGAAATATTCCATGTGGTTATAACTTTTGTTACACGTGGTGTTGAAATATTCCAAGTGTGGTTATAACTTTTGTTTCACATGGTATTTAAACATCCAAGTGTGGTTATAACTTTTGTTACACATGGTGTTGAACTATTCCAAGTGTGGTTATAACTTTTGTTTCACATGGTGTTGAAATATTCCATGTGGTTATAACTTTTGTTACACGTGGTGTTGAAATATTCCAAGTGTGGTTATAA
>JAUELE010241874.1:0-30753 GCA_031471655.1 Diodora aspera | reverse complement strand
CTTTCAGCCACATAACCACGGTCTCACCAACATCACGTCGGTGTCAGGGCTCCTGTATCTCCAGGCTGAAAGAGGGGTGCCAAGACGGGACTTGAACCACAACCGCCATGGCTGGCAGATTGCTGGGTCGACAGGCTAACCTCTGAACATGAAGAGTGGCCAATCCTTTAACTAATTAGGAGCTGCCATTTATAGATGTTTTCCTTCAATTTTAATTATGATGTGGGCCAACGGTCAGCTACATCTGGACGTCAGCTGTCAAGTGAATTTTATTCAGGGCAACCAATTTTCATGTCCAACTTGCCCTGATGGCCAAGTGATCAAAATTGTCAAGTTACACCACTGGTTACTTGCTAGTACCTTGTTTTACACTTGGAGTACCTTACTCTGATTACAATTAAGTACCATCTGAAAATTGAAATCATCCTTTCACCGTGATGACAACACAACGGAAGGATGGAAAACAAATTACAATGTAGCCTTGTTCTCAAACTGGATATACAAATGTCCATAAATGTACTAGTACATTTTAATGGGAATATGCTGTCAGCACTGTCGACTACTGGAAGTAGGTTGACTAGATTGCAATGCATGTATGTCATCACTGTTATCGTTAGATTGCATGTATATCATCACTATAAAAAATTCATACATGACAGTTTGCCGATAGGTTGACTGATGTTGAAATGGCCAATGAAAACAGTCACAGGTTTGTGCATTGGAGGTTTGTCTTGTTCTCCATCTACACCACAATGATACAGGCATGGTAGCCGTGAGCAACAGACTTCGGACTCATGATCTGACGATGATCAGGTTGTGGGTTCAGCTCAGATGGTGCTCCGTGCCCCTGGACAAGGTATAAGGTTGAGTTGAGTTGAAATGATGTTTTACATTGCAAGGCCATATTTCAGCCATAACGTGATGTGCAAGGTGCACATCAAGCAAAAAGATAGTTCATAAAAGGTATCGATAGAAAGGAAAGTGAAAGCAAAAGATCCCCATTTTAGTCCCCTTGTACGACAAACATTGGATTACTGAGGCCCTATTCTATCTACGTGACACCACATCACTCCCCGGATGCCCCACTGGTTACAAGGCATAAGGACACGGAGGACACAGTGCCGCCACCAACAGAACAAAATGCTTGCCTATATCACAACCCTACAGATTTAGTCACAACTCAAAGTCAAATACCTGATGCTTCATAAGTTTGATGTCACTCTTTAGCTGCCTGATGGTTTCCTGTAACTGTCTAGGATCAGGTTTTCCGACATACGGAAGAGGCAATGGGTAGTGAATTCTGGAAAGAGAGGAATGTCAACTGATTAATGCACAGGGTATTTTTTGTTCGGGTTCACATCGCAGTATGCTTGTCATTTTGGGCCGACTGCTAATCAATTGCTTTTAAGATGATGATCACTTTGCACCAGATTTCTGAACCAACGCGCTAACCACTGCGCCATCACGTCCAAGTACAAATTGAGCGTTTGAGTTATATCGGAGGAGTTGAAGTGAGCTAATGTACTACAACTTTGGTGTACTATAACCCAGCCATACTGCAAGGTGCAAAAGAAGTACAAGTCAAGCAGTCAACAAATCAACAGATCTACGAAACCAACAGATTAATAGCTTTTACCAATTGGAATACCTTCGTGCATTGCCATAAAAGTAAAATTCACTTGGACCCAATGTGTAGCTTCCATGTGAAGACACAATGACAGACGAACTTGCCGAGGTCCTGCCACCTCCGCATTTTATGGTAGATTCACATTTCTTACACATGGCCACAGCTTCTTCGATTTTGCTGTCTAATTTTCTCTTTTTGAGACCGAAATTGTTCCATATAGCAGATTTTGTCCAGTGGTTCTTTATGATGTCAAACTCAAAATCCGTCATTTTGTTTCATCATTGCTAAACATGCAAGTCACGTGATTTAAAAGGCTACAAAACGAACTTCCTTTCTTTAATCGGGTTATGAACCAGCTTTTAACTGATTAATTTACGAGTTAAATGCAACAGTAATTTTTAAAAATGCCAATATATGTGACACTTTGCAACCGACCAACAGACTTTAACGAAGTACCGGTACGAGAGAAATTTTTACCGGTACGTACCATGACAAGATTCGGTGGTAATATACCGGTGTATCGCGCATACCGCACACCTCGTACCAGTACGACAGATTTTAATTTTAAATCCATATCAAGTACGCATAAATTAGTATTTGTACATTTATTTCATAATTTTATAGCATATCATGTCATAAGTGTAAAGGAACAGATCCATTCTGCAGGGAATATCAATTACAGTAGAACACGGATATAGCGAACTCGGATATAACGAAATAACGGTTATAGCGAACAATTTTTAAAGTACCAATGGCGGACCTGTGTATGTGAAGATTCGTGAATAACGAACTACGGATATAACAAACTAATTTACATGGTCCCTAGGAGTTTGTCATATCCGTGTTCTACTGTATGGTCAAATGTTTGTCACGTTGGTTTAAAATTAACCGAGTCACTAAGATTGATCTTAACTAAGACCGTTATGTGAAACAGGGCCCAGGGGTGCATGGGGGTGGAGTGGAGAGGTGGGGGAGGGGGACAATGTGTTACTGCACTGGGCATCACCAGCCTAGTGATGTCACTGGTACTCATCTCAACATTCAACTCCATATTGCCTTTATATTTGTAAAATTGACTATTATTGCTGAGATTTCAAATAAATTAAGGTCAATACTAAAATACAATGTCCAACACATTAAATCTTCAAAATATCATTGATTCAAATTACAACATACTACTGTTTTCATGTATTTCAGTTTTGAATATATTTTTGTTCAACTTAAAAAAAAACCCTACTCAGAAATATTATACAATGAATTTGGAATTGTGAAGAAAGGTTGTATTTGTAGAATCAACAGAAAATGTAAGAAATATTGTTCTGATGAACCAAACACGGAGGAGGATCAGTCAAATGTTTCATTCTGACAGGCAGCTTGCCAGTAATACACATTCCACACATGAGGGGCATAAATTGAATTGTTGCTTCCCCAAATTACTCTTTCTCTTGAGCTCGCGTCTTCACCACAAGTCAACAGAAGTCAAACAAAGCGAAGCAAAACGCTAGTGTCTGTCTTCCGCACGGTTATCCCCAACCAAACTGTCGATACTGCCATCATATGTTTGATTACACAATTACAAAGAGAGTTAAAGAGGGGTGAATTAGGGGACATCACAGGGAGTGAATCCCCATTTTATATGGGAGAGACAGGACAAATACAGTCTAATCTCCTCTCTATCCAACACACTGGCTAATTCATCATATACCATTAGAATCAAACTGAACAAATTTGAGAGCGGCTCTCGGCCCATTAAATGCTAAATATTTAGAGAGTATTGCATGTCACCTAGTGGTTACTTTGGTCTTGTGTGGGTGAGCGGCTGAGTTGATGAGTGCAGAGAGATTTCTCCAGGCAGACAGCAAGAAAATTGAAGAGAATTAAATTTAAAGAAAAATTTAACAAACTATTTGAAGTAGACTATTTTATAGTAGACATACTGACAAAAACTAAACAATGTCACTTTAACCTGAACAACTTTTATTTGGCATATCAATAGGATATAAAGAATATAATTCTAACATTCATGTATTTTATATCAATTTAATAACGGGGATAACATTAAATGCAAACCTTGTTGCATTATTTTGTAAACCTATTGCCACCAGACATTTCTTGCGGGGAGCATGTTTGCACAACAATGCCTAACAGCTTGCATGAGCCTAGATCATAAAGAAAACTGTAATAATGTTGTACCTTTCGTCTGTTACAGCCATGACTAGGTTAGTGTGCAAAATGAAAATTTATTGTTGTTTGTGTGCCCAGGAGCTCTCACATGGCGTGTTTGACTGTTCTGGATTATCAACGCTTAATAATCTCTTTGCAGTCTGCATTGTGGCAGACATTTCACTCTCTGGTGGGGAATTTCACGTTTAAGGCTCGTTTTCACCAGGAGCAGATCATTTTCATAATGTATAGCCCTGACACGCTATGGAAGGATCATTTAAAAAAACAACCTCTCGTGAGCTAATTTCAATTGTTTTCGCCTTTTCATTTTAAGCAGCAAGGTAAAAGACATGATTTGAATTTCAAGTAATTGGGGAGGGTTTGACGTTTTTCATCTTTGTCGATAATTTATACATCAAATGTAACGACCAATTATCTTTTAAAGAAAATCTAGGCCGTGTCAGGTTTTGAAGTCAAGCGGTGTGATTAGCAAGCCTTTAGGATGATGATTGCTACAGCGGAAAGAATGACAATAGAAAACCTCATAAAACATTTTATTAAGACTCTGGTCATGGTGCCCAGTAAATATCATTTCAGTAGTGAGGCGGGACACACTTTAGTTTCCAGTCACACCTTAATGACCTTCAGTCACAAAATGTTTGTGTATAGGTATGTATGTAAAACTTGTAGCCCTATCTACCTTGTATACATTGCAATATTCTGTATTGGTACTGATATCCCATTTTATGAGTAAGCCACATGCAATATTTGGTCATTATAACAATGTTTACAGTTAAAAGTTACAAATGGTTACTTTATTGGCAAATATATAGAAACATGATAATATCTATGTCTGTTTCTGTTGTAAAGGAACTAATGCTGTTGCCTATTAGGGCAACACAAAAAGCTATAATCTGAATTTGTTACAATATACTTTCTCAACAACAAAGGCTCCCGACATGATTTTTTTGGAGATAATTAGATACTAAAAATTTGTGTTTCCTATCTGGGAATCTGCATTAGAGAGATATAAATGAGATGTGGCTGTTTGAAATGAGAAATATAAAAATTAGACAAGAACATTTGCACCAATTAGTGGAACAATCATTCCAAAAATGGCTTACTCCGGCACTAAATTACCTTCATTTCGTTTAGTTTATTTCTTTCGTTATTTTTGTTAATACTTGTACAACATGTGTTAATTGCAAATGTCAAAATCAGCTGATCTATATCCTTGCATGATCAACGTGAACGGACTAATTACATTCTAAAAGTATGCTTCCATGTGGTATTAGTGATTGTCCCACAGAAACATAAAGATATCTGTCACTTTAACAACTTATATTATTATTCTACAGTACAGTTCGCAGAACTATAGATAAACCAACAAATGAAAATAGTTGCAGTTTATTGTTTTTTGTATCATGTTTGTCCCAAGTGTAAGGCCAGCCAAAACTTGCTCTTATACCAAAGAAATACCCGATACTCATCTACCATATACTGAGGAGCAAATATAACAATACCAATTGGCCCTAAAATTGATTATTATCTTTTTAAAGTTTGTCAAAACTGAATATTTTCTTAATATAAAGACATGTCATTTTACTTTATGTATACACATCATGCAGAAAACAATCTCATATTTAAAGGCCCCGTAATTAACGTTAATCAGCATTTTATCACGAATTGGTATCTTCAAATCATTTGCACTTGAGTTTAGAAGGTTTTAGTCAGAACATAAGAACAGTATGTTCAAACCTTTCACTGCAACATATTATATTTTTAGTCCAAAATATATTGAAGTATTGGGTATATATGTTAAACCATAAGAAACCATAAGTAAGAGTTCTTAATACAGACTCATCACCAGCTTCAACAAAAACCGATCAGAGAGACAAAATACAAGGGAACAACTACTGAGGCAACATTAAAACATGCAAGAGTTCATTTTTCATCTGGGATCATACCCTGTATTTAATTATTGTGACTAGAAAAATTTATATTTACAGGTAAATAGCAAGACTTCATTACCGGTATAATATTGTATGTTCCTTCAAGAAGCATTTCATGTGGAAAGACCAACCCTAGTCTGGACCAGCATAAAATGTCCACATGACCAGATCTAATCAAGCTCTTAAATGTACTTGATTAAGTTAAACACAATAGTGATATTTTCAAATGTGACTGAAGCCAGTAATAACACAATTCTAAAATAATAAATGTACATAAGTTCTGTACCCTTGCTGGGGGTTATTGTCACAGTCCAGTGTCAATGTTAAATTATATACTTGTCCTAAGTTCTGGTCAACTATTGACAAGAAGAATCCACTGTGAGGTACAGGTAATGGTTATGATTTATACTAACATGCTGCCCCTCTGACAAGTTCAACAAAAACCCTGGAGGATTGCGCTCGGTCCCTTCACAGACAAAATGGCTTGACAGACAAGTCTGAATTCTCTCCACTCACTGTTAACTCTTCCGATATTTGTTTGGATTGAAATACGCGTTACAGCTAACTGATAAAACACATCTTCAAGGCAGTCAGGGATCAGTGAATATTGACTGGCTTGTGGCATATTTGGAGAAGAGCCGCCATCGTGCACAGTCAGCTGCCAGACACAAGAACATCCAAATATCCCCATTCATAAACACATTTAACAAATAAATGACCCTAGTGAAGGTATTGCAAAGAAGGGAATTAATTATTTAATATCTAAAATCAACGTATTTTATGTCACAAAAGCAGGTTCCCCTATTTTCGGCAAACCCTGATGTTTATTATTAAACATCAACAAGTGGTGCTTGCTTTCAGGGGGATATCCCCCTCCAGCATATTTCATTGCTCCTGGCTCCCCCCCCCCCCCTCCCCCGCTGGCATCTCACATTGCTGGACCCATCCCAGTTACGATAACTACAACAGCCTTTTAACTCCTGACAACAATGATGAGTTGGCATTGTGCAATGCCACAAGGTTGCGAAGTCAAGCAACATGGAGCCCAGAGAGTAGTTGGATGGGTGATTGGCTGGCATTGAAGTGTCCAGGCCTTCAAAGGTTCGTCCCTGCCTCGCACTGAGATGCTGGCAATGTCAGTGGTGTCACCTTGGGCAAGTGACTTTACTTGTAAATTGCCTCAGTCGACCCAGCTGAAGCTATGTACTGGTCCTCCATCAGGAGTGTTGTTAACCTTCTAGCGCCTAGTGGCTGCTTGGGTTACACCAGGGTAATAATGCCAAGCATTCACTTCACATTATTATTATTATTATTATGAAAACAAAGAGAAAAATATTTAATGTTGTAATAATGTTCGATAATCAAATGCTTTGTAAAGAAGTTTATCATTTTATCATATTTAGTAATCTTTATCCAGGTTCACTTTTACATACATGGACTAACGTATGTATATTTTCATATATGTATTTTCAAAATGAAATGTTTGATTAAATATTCTCATGAATCTAAAAGATCAGCTACTACAATGAAAAGGAAATCTCTTGTCTGAAACTTTTTTTCACCAAAACTTTTTCATAAAACTGAAGGTGTATTTATAACTACAGTAAGAAGTAGGTTTGTTCTCCGTTTCCAACTGTAGGTGTTTGTGGGTAGCCGAGGCATCCTAGTCTCTAAAGTGCTGGCTCTTCAGTTTCGGCAGCCTACTGTCTGACAGTGAAGGATACAAATTAAATGGAACCCCTCACATCAAACAGAAGCGCTAGCAGGAGACTCTCTTATCCAAATTGCCTCATAATCTCATCAGCAGATAAACTAATCTAACCTTCTGATGATTGACAACTTATGACGAACCACCGCAAATTGAAATTAACCTTTGCTAATTCCACGAAGTTATCCAAATTTATCGGGTTTTCCTTGCAGTTTACGATGTGTCAACAAGTAAGGAATTTACATAGAGAAATCAGTTATGTCAAATCACTGTTAACTCTGAGCAAGTTTGGAAAATACGAGATTCCAGAAGAGAACGTTTCTATTTGAATGCAATAACATCAACAAAAACAGGAAAGTCATTATATTTCAAACTTCAATCATTTATTTAACTGTTCTGACTTTTTGTATTTCAGTGGTTCAATAGCATTTCTTTATACATGTATAAATGAATCTTATAAATCTGAAATATGCATAATAAATTGTTAGAGAGAAAATCTATAAGTGCAATGAACAAATTCCTTATTGAATCTAACGTTAAAAATTGAAGTAATTTCATCTTTTAATAACTTGAATTATATTGTGAGTAGTAACTACAAAATGTATGTTATGAATAATTCAAAAACGAATGTATTATTATGAGCGTGTAGAGAGTTTTTACCTTTCATTCAAGAAATAAAAAGTAAATATTTCAGGGAAATGGCATTTCATAGATATGTATTAAATATTCAGATATATCATGTTACAATTGTTAACTACACTTTGTTCACAATCTCTCAAGATGGCATTGCTGAAGGGTTTTATATTTAAAAAAAGGAGTACATAATATTTTCTCATGAAAACATCTGCAAATTACAATTTCATAGGGATGCTTTGACATTGAAACATCACAAGCACTCACTGAAGTTTGAGTGATCTTGCAACCTTCTTCACTTTTTCCTGGAGAAGAAGGCTTGTTTTTTATTACTCTCTCTCTATTGACAAGGATATTAAATCTTATCAAATTACTTATTTATGCACATTTCACATGCATATGGTATGCATATGTAGTCCTTAAAGCTTTTAGCCTTTTTCTTGAACATTTGTTCTTTAAAATGGAAAATACATGGTTTAAAATTTTCCATGAAGATCTTACCATTAAATAAATATATATCACATTTGTATAACAAAAACCCATGAACACTTGATAACCTTGGTTGTGCTCAAAAGAAATATAACAACCATCAGAATGAAGATTACAAACTCTGCTTGTCACCTTCACAGACTCATTTTTAAGAAATATGCAAAAACCCTGTACATCACATGTTAGCTTTTAAAAAATATCAAAAATTCATCACTCGAATGTATCAACAAGTTTCAAATATTTGTTTATATATTTAAGGAAATAAAGACACACCAAAAAATTAGAAAGCAAACTGCTCCTATTAAAATGTAAAAATAACATGGAAACCTTTCCACTTCCTTTTCTCTTTCAATCAGCATGAAATATTTATCTCAATATAACATAAAGATGCTCCGATGCCACAGAGTTTTATATCATTGAAAGACTGGGCCACGGGGATGTCTACATCTTCAAAAAGCAAGTACCCAATTTCCTGCAATTGCCTGCAACTTTCTTTTCTAATGAGATTACTACACTCCTGGCCCAGATGCTATATTCACATCACGTTTTGACAAGTCGGTATGTTATAATAAGTATGAACACTACAGACTTTAATGTCTGGGATCTTAGAGCATCACAACTTGGACACGAGAACATTTGCTTATGATTTAATTCTCCTCTTTGGATGTGTGCTTTCTATATTACCCCAGAACCAAAATGGAAAATTCTTGTTAATAACGAGCTCGTACTTATCTGCGTCAGTCATTATTGTGGAGGGTGTCCATCAACTCAGGAAGTCAAAATTACATTGATTTCTTCCCATATGTTTTTTTAATTTGAAAAATACTTCCTGCCTGTATTTAGCTTCATTATACAATTTTAATTAAAATGACATTTGAATATATTTTTATGACTTCAGTTCCACAGCACCTGAGATGTATTACAAACTCATCAGAATTTATCACCATTTTCTTCAATGTGTTTGCCAGACCTGTTATTTCAATAATAACTTTACAATAAATTTAAAAACTATCTTACATCGGCAATGAGTGCTCAAAATGTGCTGTATAAAATAAGTTGCTGAATTATTCAGTATCAGAATTTCTTTTTTAAAACGGCTCATCACAGAAATGTTTGAAAGTTGATGAAAGTTTTTAAGGATGGTGTGAGGAAATCCAATTGTTATCATTCAAAATGTCGAATATAAGAATCTATAATAACAATGCTCATTCTTTTTATGAATTCCCAAGGAATACAATCTTACTTAATCAATGAGCTTAGGACACAAGGATACTTTGTATTCTTATACCGAGACCTTATTCCAAATCCATGAATAGCAAATTATGTCTTTATCATGGCAATCATTCGGCAAACAGCGAACTTGATTATTACAAATCCATGCCATCTTCTAATTCCCCATTTACCCAAGTCCCCGTCTTCATTACCCATGCATTACTTGCGATGCCATATATTACGCAATTATTAATATTAGAGTTACACGCCCTTGGGGGTTGCAGGAAGTGAACAGAAGCTGGACTGGAGTCTCCGCTGAATCAAACCATCATGACAGCTATAAAAAGGCCAATTGTCATGATGGAGTTATTGACTAGCTGATATCCTTCTAATTCAATAATTGTAGGGCCGATGACAGTTACGATAACGGTTATAGCAGTGATACAGGCAATCACCAATGATGTATCAATAATGTAGCCAATAGAAACGGGATGTTACCAAGAGGCTTGTATTACTTGGCTGTATCAGAGATCATCTGCATATACTGCCATCTAATAGCCCCGGTGAGAGCCTTAATGTCAATTTTGTGTGGTCTCGTATAAACACAGTTTTAGATAATGCAGAGTTGATTTGCCCGGGAGGAATTAGGTGGGAATGATTTATCCAGCGTTTTATCACCGATTAAATGGATTGATTCAGATGATGTCCATTTCGCTTTGCTAATGCGATGATGTACTTGATAATGAATTACAAATTAGTCACTGAATAAATGAATAAGTGATGATTCCAAGTGAACACCATTTTGAAAACAATGAGATTCTGCCTATCAGTTTCAAAACATTTTAAGGACTCTCATCTCATCTCCATGCCAAATAACTTAGCGCTAATGGAGGGCTTAAGTATAAATACATTTACTTAATGCTGACAAGTAAATATAGACCCGAGTTCTAAAACCAAGCTGTAGAATATCATTCTAATAGCTTGTGCTTTATCTGATTATATCAAAACAAAAAGGTTAATTTCAACTGTGCATTAAAGCAAATGATTTTATCAAAACGAAAGGTTAATTTCAATATTATATTGAAGCAAAGTAGTCATTTATGATTCTCTCTTGTAAATAATGTAATGCTTAAAGATAAGCAAAGGGGTAATAAAGTGAAACTACAATATCAATTTGTCAAATATTCAAGAAATACCACATACAAAACAGGCTTAATCATTGTAAATTACACTTAGTAAAGTGATTTTGTCAGCAGAAAGTAGCAAATGGTAGAGAACTTCTTGATGATTGTATCAATTCAACAACAAAAGTAAGTTTTAAAAAATGGACGAAAACATATTAACATTAGTAGTAAAATGCTAAGAAAATAAATTTGTGTAGGATTTAAATAATTACTGAGATTTCTATATTGTTCTTAAATCAGATAACTCTTAAAAATCCTATTTCCATATCAATTTAAGTTTTTCAAAGATTATTAATGTTCAAAAGTTTGACTAAGGCCAGACAAATAGTGTTGTGGTTCCCATTTCCATATCAATTTAAGTTTTTCAAAGTTTATTAATGTTCAAAAGTTTGACTAAGGCCAAACAAAATGTGTTGTGGTTCCCATTTCACTTCTTCACAATTTACACTAGGTACATGTAGATCAGAATATTTTTTTCACTAATCAAATATGAACTGGTAAGTTACAGTCCTGAATGATTTTTGTATATCTCCCAAAAATAATAATAGGGTTTGTACCATAATTTGAAGGTTTGTTGTGTAATTAGAACCGCAACATTGATGTCACGCCTTATTCAGTGATTTTACTGAAGACAAGAAAAATGCAAATTTTAAATGTACAGCATCAAAGCAAGATTTCGTGGTGTGGGCAACACCATTTATAAAGAGTGGTTTATTCAGTTTATGCCCCCAAATAATTCCAAAATGTTTGAATACTTGACAAAATGATTTTGCAGTTGCTGTCTGGGATAAATATTCCTTTAAAAGCACAGGAAGTTATCAGGTTAGACATAATCCCTAGAAATGTGTTTTCCTCGAGACATAACATATAAAGCCCATTACTGCCTGGGTATCAACAAATCTTACAATTCTTCTCCATCTCTCCAAAGCTTTAGTATATACTTTTCAATCCTTGCCTCTTAATAAGAAATCAGTGAGCTTGGGGTTAAATAGATCTCCTTGTATGCCTTGGTCATAGAGACTCTCAAGTAAACATGGCAACAAATCTTTCTCTTGTCCAGATTACTGCTCTGTGGGAAGGTGATTATCCGCTTCAGTTGGTCAAGGGAGTATAGAGATTGTTACTCTCATAATACTGACCATTTCTCTGTTCATCTCCAGCTGGGCAATTTGTAGCCTGGGCAGTGGTCAAGACATAATGACCCCAATGGCCCACAATGTCAGTATGGGGCAACCTGGTAAATTTATTTATGGAAGCTGATTATTTCAGTTAGAGTTTCAAGATGTTCCAGGCATGTATATTTACTTGCTCAGACATGTTGCTGGTAATGAACTCTCTAACAGTAATTACATAATACTCCACTCTACCTCCCAACACCTTCTCAGCAATTTTGTTTACTTTAGATATAACCAACACTTTTACAAATGAAAGAACTTTTCTGTTTAAATATCATGGACTGAAAATCAGATACTTCTTTTTTCAAAAATAGGTTTCAACAACTTGTGTGTGTGTCAAAATTATCTGAACTGAGAAACAGATTTTTTCATTAACTCAAATTTGAAGCTGACCAAAAGGTTGGTGAATGAACCTGATTTCTATCATACAGTTAGCAACTATTTGTTATTATTGAAGAAGTTTGGCTAGGAGTTATTATTAATGTCCAACACCAGGCAAGACAGCAGCCCTGCCTACTTCATTAATGAGTCTCTCTCATCACTCATGCTGTCACCTTCCTCTTCAGTAACTTAGGCTTTCTTCTATCTGTTTCATTTCATGTACATAGTTTCAGTCTCAATATAGTCATTTTTGGTAATTATTGCAAATTCATTGTGTCCTTCAATAAGCAAAGGTAATTTTAATTACAGAAAGAATAATTATGAGATTTAATGTTAACATATGTTTACAGAGTTAAGCATGTGGAAGATGTAATTAGAATATTATGCTGAATGATAAAGCAAACATTTTTTAACAAAATGTCTCAAACACCCTCAACAGTTATAAACTAGACTAAGTCCTATGAAATATTTCTTTTAAATCATATTTTGGCATAAATTCTCAAAATGAAATTCTAAACAGAAAACCTACAAATAACACCTTTCAAACTCCAATGACATTTGTCTTTAAATTTAGAATTTTCCCAAACACTGGGTTTTACTGTTAAACATTTCAAACACCAGGCCTCCTTCTATTAAAAGACACACAAAAAAACAAACAGAGAACTAAGAATATAAAAGGGCTTGAACAACAAAAGAAAGTGAATTTCTCGTCAATGTCCTGTAAACGTAAATCAAAGAGGGTTAATTATCTGCTACACTAAGGCCTAAGACATCTC
Source organism: Diodora aspera (assembly GCA_031471655.1). Classification (NCBI taxonomy): domain Eukaryota; kingdom Metazoa; phylum Mollusca; class Gastropoda; order Lepetellida; family Fissurellidae; genus Diodora; species Diodora aspera. The sequence goes on along the minus strand of JAUELE010241874.1, from coordinate 17,453 downwards.
TGGAGAACTTGGACAATTTATAACACTATCCTGCGCAATTCCACAGGCACTTTTCTCAGGGGATTTTTTTCTCACCTTTCTAATTCTGTCTTTTTCTAAGTCATGTCATCTGACAAGCATCACGTCACTTTCTAGCATGGCTCTTGTCTTGAATTAATGTACACTTGGTCGGACTTTAATAGCCACTTTCCTTCCTTATATTTCAACTTTACTTTATAACTGATGAACTTGGTAATCAATTCAGTCATGTTCCCAAAAGCAGTCAATTTATTTTCTGCTTTCAATTTATATTGTTAATGATCAGCGAAGGGTGAGCAAGTATCCATGGCAATCTTTAAAATTATTTTAAATTAATTCATAGTTGATTGATCTAAACATTAAATTTAATTAATTCAATGACACCTCACAGAAAAAGTAATTTATGTGAATTAAGGTGAAGTGAGACTTTGGTCATCAGATTGTTGCTTTAATGCTTTGTCACGAGAAGTTTGTGACTGAATTTGTTGTTGTAACTGCCCAAAATATCATACCATCTATACTCATGCTCATTATTTTTGTCACTCCTTATATGGAGTTCTGCATTGTCATGTTTCATGGCAATAAAATCATGGTGAAACTTCATGGATTTTTTATCCTGTAGATAAAAATTGCACCTGATATTGTTCTTCTTCGATTTACTAAATCTTTTGGTACAATCCAAGAAACTATTTTCCATATTTCATCACTTCTCCAAACACTTATGTCCTTTTATATGAGAATGACACTAATAATGAGCATGAGTATACATGTATATCTTTCGAAATTGACTATATTTTGATAATGTGCTGTCTGTCAATCCATCATTCTGTCATACTGAGCAATAAAACTTCTGAGCATGAGAATACAACAGATTTGCATTTTTAAACATCATAGATTGTAAGCCAGATGCAAGAGGTGGAGAATACGGTTGGAAAACATTCTGGTAATAGCTACACTTTAAACAAAAACATAATCTGTGACATTTTAAAATGTAGAAAATAACGGTTTACCAAATGAAACCTCTTCCTATAAATGTCAGAGTGAGATAAATTGCTTAACAATCTAACCAGAACTGGAACAAAACAGTGAACCTTCCCCTCTGGTGAGACTTGACACCTCTTCTTGTATTAATGTGCCTTACAGGGCCGGATCTAAAGAAGGAGAGGGGGTACGGGAACACAACCCCCCCCCCTATATTATTGGCAAACCACATTTTTTTTTAATTGGATATCAGTAATTGAGCTCTATGCTTACATTTCTCTATTTAACTGTCAGACAAAATCGGAGGTGGGAGAGACTGAGGCTAAATGTTTTCACTGAGACCAAACAGCAAGAAAGTTTTCAAATTCAGAATCCATTTAAGTTATGTGGGTCTTCGTTGGTCTGTGAAACTGGCAGTGTCTGGGTTAGATTTTAATTGTCAGATGATTTTGTACTCTAAATCTCGAGTGGAGTGTTCTGGAAGACAGAAATGGGTGGATACGGGTTTATCCCTTTTATGACTGATGTCAGCAAAGTGTTCTTTGATTCTGAACTTTTGGTTTCGCCTACATATTATAACTTGCATATTGTGCAGGTGATCAGGTAGATAACATTGCAGCTGGAGCAGTCAAAACTAGTGAGGCATTTGTAATCCCCTTCTGTTGTATGACTACATGAGCTGCTACCGGCATCCGGAACAGACCCTTAATCTTAAAATTGTGTCTACAGTCATCTAACCAGAAGAAAATTCTCCGGGGCCCTTCCTTTTTCACATTGCTGGATGCCATACCCTGTGTTCAACGTGGGTATTTCAGAAATATTTACAAAATCAGCTTTAATATGATCCAAGCTGACCTTAATTTCAATTATTTTGAAGAATGCAGAAATTATTTGTGAAGAACACAAATGGGAAATAAATCATTTACTGGTAATCTCCCCTTTCTGTTAATGAGATAGCGACAACAATACATGATACTTGATTACTTACATTCTTTTGTTATTTGATCGAGAGGATTGTCGCCTTAATGTCAAACTTTCTCATATATTTCAAATGATCACAAGTATCTTCTTCAATGAATCAATGCTGAAAAATGTATAATTCACGATCTGTTTCTTGTTTGTAAAAGACAAAATTCCAGGCAAAGTTTGGAAGTGATGAGGGTTCATAGCAAAGATAAAAAATTAAACTGATATCATGGAAACAATAAATTGTGTTTCAGTGACAGAATGTATTCCTTCAGGAGTTGTAATTGATGCATTGCAGTAAAACAAATACATTCATACCTACACCTACATGTAATCATATAGGGTTTTTTGGGTCAAAATTTTGGAGAAGGAAGGTGTACCTGCATGGATGAAGGGGTGGGGGTGGATGGTGACCCTATTTTTGCAAATTTTTATATTTGTTTCCATTGAAATAGTTCCATGAGAAGCTCCTAAGACCTCATGCCAAATGCATACCACAGTGGGCGCCCCCTTTTTTCACATTGCTTGATCAACCACTGACTCCTTCTGTTGGTTTTAAGCTCCTGTTGTATCTTGTAAGATGTACCAAACATTAAAATAAAACTGGAAATTAAAATTCTATAAACTTTTAAAAATTATTGAAAATAATTAAATTATATTTTTATATTTATTAAAATCCATAATACCTTCCACTGGAGTGTGAAATACACACTTCTAATTGAAAGTCATTGAAAAGATATTACCAGTATCTTACCATCTACACGTATTTCAAAAGCTTTTCTACAACTACTGCAATCAAGCTGATCAATTTTAAAATTCAAGCCAACTTGTCTCAGTGTGAAGAGAAATCAGAAAAATCAAAAGCCCAAATTCCAAAGCCATAATTAATCAAACAATCACAGAAATTAACAATGAAATATAATGCGTTCACAATTACAAATTCCGGGTGAACAAAACCCTATTGTTTCCATTAATATCAAAGCGATAGAAATGTATATATCAAAATTATACACAGTAGATTTCATTGCATTTGTTTCATGATTAATGCATGGGCACGAAATCAATTATAATTTTTATGTCTATATTATCATTATATCAGTACAATATAAATTATATCTCTTTATTGCATGGTCGGAAATCAATATAACTTACAGGAGTGGAGATTCTGCATTGATATAAGGCATGATTGATGTGGAGGTTATGTGAGCTTATAACCTGTTACAGGGCAGTCACAACTCCGAAATGAAATGTTCTCTCTTCAGTGTAACCATAATGGAATTACTAGTAAATATGATTTTATTTGTGAAAAAATGAAAATACATTGTTAATCTGATGAAAATCTTATGCTCACTGTTAACCACCTTGCTATACCATGCTATCCCCAATTTCAAATTGCATATCTTTTGCTGACAGGGTTTTTTAATTTAGATAGAAGACCTACTTGAGATTCAAGAAATCCATATTGATCGAGCCTTGATATTCACATGAACCTAATTTTGAAAAGTATGTTGTGTTATTTTAGTATAATCGTAAGTAGAGATACAAACCTTAACAGATAATGAACTTACAACAGAAAAGAATTTTCAAAAGGTAATTAAACAGGATTATTGACTTAGGTTATAAGAGTCTTTCTTAAATAAATTACGCGTGAATATTAAATCTACCTGCATGGGTGGATTTAAAGGGGAGGGGGGAGGGTTTCTTTTTAGCTGGTATGTGCCCCCACCCCTATACTAACAAATGTTCAAGTTTTAAAGGAGAAAGTTTGTAAATTGCAGAACTTTAAGATATTTCCTGGAACATTTCAAAGACCATGAGTGTGGATATATGCCAGGACACATCCAATACAACTAATACTGCACTCTGAAGGTACGACCCCTAAACTATCATGAAAATACCCACCCCCCCTGGCCAAATCCTGAATTTACCACTGAGCGTACATTACTTTATGTATGATGCTTTCATTTGCAGACAGGCTAGTGAAACAAGTCAACAAGTATTACAACTAGACAGATAATTGGATAAGATCTGAATGCAGAATGACTGAGGAAGATTTATGTAACTCAAATAATGGGACGAAGACATCAAACACTGACAGAAAAATGGTCGGCATAATTAACAATAAAATTTCTCAGACGAAAATATGCGGTTCACAGAAATGCATTGTCCACAAAATGCCATCAACGACAGTTTTTCCCTCAGCATATTGTTAATTAAGATAAGTGGCTCAGCATTAATCAATCTCGCCAACTTCAAAACTTCTCTTTATGTAGAGGGCCTAATCACTACAAGATGTAAATCTGATGTCCACAAGACAACAATCGAACATAATGAGGTTATAAACGGGGATAACAACAATTTTCCAGATATAAAATATTATAACAGTCATACTTCACAAAGCTGTCTTCATTAAGACCATGTGTTATTAAGACCAGATAAAAAAACCACAAAAACAATCATTGCCTATCTTATTATGCTTGGCAATTGTTGAGAACGTCCTGGCTTACCATAAGCTGGATTATCTCCCCCAGACTCTAGGTACATTTCTCAAATTATCTAAGTTGTATTATTTTATAGCCCAACATCAGATATACGAGTCATTATAGGATATATTCCAATCATATTAAAATCTCTAATTACACCTAGCATGTATGACTTCTTTGTACAACAATACTGACACGAGAAGACAAGATCTTGCTGTCCTGTTTTCACCAGTGCACCATTCAAAATTCACATTAGATATGTACACATGAAAGGGTTCTAACATAGATAATTTTTTCCACTCTGCAATGAAATGTGGCACTGACACCAAGACAAGACGGATATCGGCTGATATCACTGGTTGCCAATGAAATGATATCCTAATTTACAGAGATAAGCTGCAATTGAACATAAAATTTGGCTCATAGGAGTATCCAGCTACAATTATCTTCTCAGGGCTGTAGACGGCCTAGTCTTAATATCGCTGGTTGAACACGGGATTACTTCAATTGAGCATCTCGAGTCTCCTGATGCCACTGATAGGCCCTTTAATTCCTAGTGAATTTATAAAGACTTTAATACGATACTTTGACTTGACACTGCTTTACATGATTAATAGTAGAGTGCTTCTTTGATTTCAGCTTTTCTTCGGCTCAAGAACATCCATCGGTCTAGCCTGATCAAGTAAACGCAAATTATGTTGACATGGCTGTATCCACTAACAATGGGGGATCATACACGACTCACTCATGGGACTTAATGGGGCTGAATCGTATCGTGATAAAGCGTAATCGGGACAGGTAAGAAATGTAGCGCCGAGTACGGATCACCTGTCACCCAGTGTGTATCTGTGTCCGTATCAGACCGCCTATCTTATCTCCACAACGATCAACTTGATCAGCAGGGATCAGCTCTAACTTTTTTGCAAACCAAGTACAGAGAAAGGCCGTTTTCTTTGAATGTCTCCCGTATCAAATTAACTTGATGTGTGCCTATTAAGTGAGTCTGTCCTGCAAGTAATGGCCAGAGGACATGCCTGAGTCTAAAGACAGGCAATATTTATTTAATCCCATTCAGCAAAGTCAGTGATCGGGGAGCTCTGTAAGAAATTCCTTCTGACCTCTATTGTGCTGGCATTGGTGACTGGCAATTTGCACCCTAACACTTGGTTACATGGCAGGCAAAGCTGGACTCAGGTGAACAAGTGTAAAGTTGCTACTTCACAAGACAAGTCACCCCATGCACCAATAAGCAGCTTTGTAAATAATTGTTACCAGAATGTTTTCACCGGCTATTATCATCATTAATTCAGTTACAGTCAGAGTAAGCTTTCACAAAAAGACAAAGTTTGAAATCTAAGTGGTTTAGATCAAGTTGTTTTGTCAGATTAATGCAATATATAATTGTTATATAAAATTTAATAATTTTATTAATTTTTATGAATTAAAGTCTGATTAATTTCTATCATTTAATTCATTACAAATATCATAGTTAACCAAAAAATTCTGTGTAAATGTTCTTCCAAGGAATGTACATGTATTAGTGTTAAGAAAGCTGTAGTGTACTTCACAGGGCAAGCATAGAAAGAAAACATTTATAATTAGGCATTTTAAATAATTCAGATGTTTCAAACAATTGATAGCTCTATTTATTTCACACTAAAAATGAGAAAATTTGAAAAGTTAAACAATTTTAAGTTGGTATGAAATCTATATACAGTTCTCATTAAATTATTTTTAATACTAAATCAACTTAAAGCTTTGAAATATAATAAATGTATTGTGGAATATCTTTTAGAGATAGTTACTGCCATGGCTAATAAACCTTCATGTTAAATGTCCATGTAAGACAAACTATCTCCAATACAGTATTAAGGGTGTATTTAATGGTATAATATTACCATTGTACGAGCTCTGCTAGTATCAGGAAATGTTTGATGAAATGAATTAGATATGGTGTTTGATGGGACAATATATTGCATGTGATTCTTGTAGTGGTGACTGTGAGGACATATATTGTATACAATACCCCATTGATGACGAGCGAGGTGAGTACACCAGGTACGTTAACGATCTTGATACAGGTGATAACAGGTGTGCCAAAACCTGTCTGAGTCACTATAGTGAGAAATGAGACACCTTAATAGCTACTTTAATGTATCTCAGACAATACACATCTTGGCAAGCAAGGAGCCAGAGGAATCAATTTTCAGAATTAGCTGAATATAATCTCCAATAAAAACATAATGACTCGCCAAGAACACCTCACAATTAGCGTGTTAAATAAATGGGACTCTGCAATTGCTGCTGACATTTATTTCCAATTTCCTCTGAAAATGTAAATTGCACTCCATTTCCTGACAAAATAGAGGGTATTTGAATGGCTCATCACGCAAATAATAATAATAATAACAATAATAACTAGGTTGCATATAGAGGGTGCAAGTGTACCTGAGTTGATGATCCCTTGGGGTGTCATCGTCCTCTCTAGACTTTTGTCAAGACCCTATGGTTGTAAAATAGAGAGAGAACAGGAGAAACTGATGCTCCTCTATGAATACATGCCCTTTTCTAGCTGTACGGAGGCAGGCCTAGCTGTGAGTAGCATCATAGAGTAAAGCTAATTTTTTATGACCCCGGTCTTAACTCCCAAAATCTACCCCCCTTCAATGTATTTATTGTTCGGGTTCGCATCACATTTTGCTAATCAATTTCAGCTGACTGCTAATCAATTGCTCATAGAATGATGATCAATTTTCTCCAAATGCTAATAATTTTTATCCAAATCTATAAAACTGCTACTCAAACATTTTTAAACCAAAAATACCCGGCCCTCAGAACTAGACCCAGACAGAATGTGGGAACTCCTTGGGGACTTCCCCAGAATCTACCATCCCCCACACCCTCCCACCAACCAAGATCTAGCCTAGGGTAGATTCAGAGATCGTTCAAGGTTCTACCCCTTCTGACCAATGCTAATTATTATTACCATATATGGCTTTACTCATGATAAAACTTATTATTATTATTATTATTATTGTGCCATTAGCATTTTTAATGGTAAGGCACTCAAATATGGGTGTGTTGTCTATCCATTTTTTTCTCACACATTACTAACAAAATTCATTCAATTCATTCTTACTTTGTTTATAAAATATTTTAATTTTGACAATTTAGCGGCATTTGAACTTAGTTAAATTTTGTCAAGTTCCACTATCACAATGCAGGTATAGGTGTGTTGTCTATCCACTTCTCACAAACCATTGAACAAAATTCATCATGTTTACACATCTGCCTTGCAGGGACTCTAAAGGGGTACATCTCATACTGGTATTTGTTTCATTTATTTTGTCAATTTTATAAATGTTTGAAATTATGCCCTCCATTATATTATAATGGGGGGTGTTGTGTTGTCTAAACTGGTCAAAAATCTGAATTGAGCTATTTCCTGCATGGATTAATGTAAAATAAGACCATCACATCAGTTTGGCCAGACTCAAGACTGGATGACATATCCAGATGAGTGATTATACTCTTATAAATATATTGAAAACTGAAACTGTTTCTTGATACTCAAGGCAAGATTAACAAACAGTAACTCAGTACATTCTTCATGGCAAGGCACAGAACATGATGACATTTCACACTTCAAGCTCAGTCGGAGCACACTGACACAAATAGTTTTTAAAAGTTGAAAAAAAAAACATTAACAGATTCTTGAGCATCTATATTCACAGCAAATGGCCTGTGTTATGCAGTTTTCCATTGACAATGCACAAATTCAAGACAGACAGCTGAGGCGTGTGTTGTTTCTCTGTTTATGGTGAACATTTCTGCCACATTAAGCAGTAAGTTGTGTATGCAGGATACGCCTGGCGCAATGGGTGGTGGGCTGATGCGCTTAACACCACCAGGGATGGGGGTACCAGCACCGAAAAATCTTACCTCGCTTCTGCATGAAGGCAAACAGATCATCAAGAAACTCTTTCCGCTTTGGGTCATCACTTAGTTCATAGAGCTGAAAACATTGAAAAACAGTATTAGTTTTTTCTACTCAGAAATATGTATTGTATATTCATTGTGCTGTAAAACAGAAACCAGGTTTGAAAAGCATTAGCTGAAAAACAGATCATTTCCTTTCATATCATATCTGTTATATTTCATATACATGTATATAGGTCTACTCATGCTAATTTTTTTTTCCACCCTCTATATGGAGTTCTATATTAACAGCTTTATGGCAATAATATCATTGTCAGGCTTTTCATTAGAAGCAGGCAGCAGGCCCATTTGACCACTTACTTAAGAATTTGAGCCTGTTACTTTTTCTGTATTTATCAAAATTAACAAATTTCTCAATAGGTTATGATCTTATAATGAATCATGGGCCTGTTACTTATGCAGTTAAGCTTGTTACTTAATTTCTTAGTGAAAAGCCTGTATATATCAGAATGGTACCTGATATTGTTCTTTGATTTACTATATCTTTTGTGCACTCAAGAAATTATCGTCTGTATTTCATCACTTCTCCTATTATATGGCAGTGACAGTAACAATTATCAGGAGTATATTGGTTTATATACCTTTAGTTTTGAATTTCAGTTGAAGCATTTAAAACAGCCTGTCTGTAGTTGAGGAATATGAGAAAACATCACAGTTACTAATACAACAGTGGTCACAATATATATGTAAGTAATTCGCTTCTGTGTGTACTAACACACCGCATCAGATTTACAAATTTAATACAAACCAGTATTGCTTTAAGAGCAGATTCAATCAGTGTATGACTTCAGAGTTTTACAACTGACATAAACTAAAACTTAGTCCAAGAAATATATTTTTTTTAATGGAAGTTAACAGAAGTGACAGACCACACACATTTACAGTCCTTTATATTCCTTCAAGAGACTGGGTTCTTCAGCCCGTGGAATCACCTAGCCCAGATATGCTTCTCTTGAGGACATTCATTACTCTTGTTTGTGCGCACACTAGCTCACGCATGTATCAGTGCGTATCCATTATGAGTTATCTGTCCTTGTCTCGCTGCTAATGCTACCATTAAATATTGTTGAGACAAACTTGATGCTACTTTGTTTAAATTATCTCCCCTGTTAACCATTTAATTTATTTTATTTGTTATTTATGCTATTTATCCTAATAAGTTATGGTGTGTATCTGAAATGTTAAACATTACTAAGAGTTATGTCCCCTTATGAAAATTTATTTACCATTTCACCAACAAAACTCTTCATTTTTGGTCAATAATACAAAAGTTAACCTGGATCCATACTCATTTTATGTGTTCAATTTGTTGAATGATGGATATTCTCTGAAATATGTAATTTGTAGAACTTTCTTGCATTTATTTATACACATTCAAAAACATTTTTGTTAAACAATAATTTATGCAAATTATTGCTGACAGGTTTCAGGAAACATTTTTGATCTCTTATGCATTGATCTCTCTATATTAATAAAACATGCAGACAAGTTTCTATTTCAGGGATGAACTTTAGTCGTTTTTGACACCGCACAACCATTTGGCACCACTTATAAAAAGACGAGCATGGACACCCTTAAATTTTATTGCAGAATCAGTTTTAGGAGATTTTGTTCTATTAGATATGTGAATTTGAACAATTTCTTGAATTACTTCAATTTGGTCATGTACCTCCTTAAGCTAGACACATCCTAGTCAAGGAGCAGACTACACTGACAATCAACCATTCTATACTGCCCGGCAAAAGAAACGACGCCAAGATTTTGAGAGACTACTGAAAATTTCACAATTACGTTGGCTATGCAAGAGATATATATCCCTTCGAGATTAGGAAGTTTTATCGACGACGTGATGTCAATCAAATTACACTCGTTGAAATCCAAGCATCCTTTTGATCAGCTATGACATAAGCACTAAGGGAAAATACAAGAGAGATTTGCTCATCTGGGCAGCATCATAAGAGTGTGAACTAAAACCTGCATGTATAAGTACATGTACATGTATTCCACAGTTGTGATGCATGACAAAACTTAACTCATTTGTAAAATAATACATGGATAACTAGATCTAAAATAATTGACTTTTATGTGTCTTAAACTAAATGTCTTGTCAGTTTTTATTGGGATTTGGATACCGCATAGGTATAGTTGACCTCAAAACCTTTTGAAGATGAATTCCCAATGATAATAAGAAACTTAACATTTATTCCATAATTTCTCAAATTTCTTACAAACTAAAATATTCATGTTCTTAACTTTATGTCGAGTGACATCTACAGGAAGTAATAAATATATATGATAGTATCAATTTAGAGTTTGCTAATAATGTGTGACTGGTGAATTATTGCAATGAAATATTCAATCTTAATCTCTCTATATATACATGTAAGTTCAAGTAATCCGTTTCAACATAATGCATGAATTATAAATGTTGCATGGATATTTCCGTCTTGGGGATTGAAACTAGAGATAATCCTGCAATATTGAAGTCACATCGACCAACAAATCCATATCCCCAAATACCAACATATTTGGATTGTGAACAAGTTGGAATCCATGAGAAAATGGATGTGTATCTCTTACTCGGTAAACTGATCCACCCCTGAGAATTAGACAGCTCGGAATTATTTCAGCGAAATACGAAGACATTAGAAAGACAAGGCTTTGTGCAGTGTTGAAAAGCGTACGAATTTTTGGAGGGAATCTAACAAATCAATACACCAGATGTTTATAGCAAATTTCAAATGATTGTTTATACGAGAGACATATGCTTGTTTTATTTGAGTTTTTAAAATGCATAGATCAGTTAATGTAATTTTCATCTCCAACCAATGACTTTAATCATACGCGTATTAAATATTTTCATCTTCGGCCGGGTAAAGAGACGAGTTGCCTAACAGTTCTCGAGTTAACGAGCTTGCCGATGCCAGAAGAACGCCTCGCCTTCTCGCAACTAGCCAATCAGCGGCGGGGGTCTTGATATCAAGCGCTCGCTGGGCAGGCTTGATCGAAGTGTGCGTGTATGAAACGCTCACGAATACGTCTTTCGTTTTGTCATCAGTCACATTATACACACGCGACATCCTAACCTGAATCCAAAACATCCTTGAAAAGAAAAGGACTTTTAATTTGATTGACAAACCACATTCGCCTAATTAATATTCATCAGTAAACACAAACTGCATTTAAGACGTTCCCTACAGTTTTTAAAATTCGAAAACATTTGACAAAATTTGCATAGGTTTTGAGAGACGACCAATGCAGTTTTTAACGCTCGAAAACTATGGCCAAAGTCTGCACAGATTTTGACAGACAATGAAGTTTTAAATTTTACCAAATTAGGGAGCCCATAGGCCTACTCCAACTTCAGTTGTCCCCTGTAAAGGAAAACAAGATTACTGCAAAAAGGGTACTAGTATTTGTGTTGATGGTTTCTATCACATAATATTTACAGTTACGTATTCTTATGTGGTCACTCAAAATTAATCACAGCTGTTCTTCTAATATTATTATTAATATTATTATTTCAGTACGATAATTACACCACAGAACTTTAAAACCACACCAAAACTCAGCGAGTCATGGCAAGGAAAGAATTAACCTTTCGTTAAAGTCTAATTAATTATGATGAACAAAGTGCCCGAAGAAGAGCATCGCAGTTAGAAAATAATTCAATAATCTTGAAAGACTTGCTGGAGAGAAGATAACACCTATAAATCAATGTCTCTTCTCAAATATACTTCCCAATTTAAAAAGAAGAACATGCTGAATCAACGAGATAACTTCTTTTTGTAGGGTAATTTTAATATTTGCAAGACGCATCACATTTTAAATGAATATTCTATTATACATACGTCGTGATTTATTCAAATCCTCCCCCCCCCCCCCGCCTAAACCGGAACACGAGTAAAGATACGTCCTTGGTTTTTCACTCTATTACTTTCAAATAAACCGACACATGTGCACTAATTCCAATCAGATATCTACAGACAAACGAACGGTGACGATACAAACTCTTACTTCAAGACCGCATTGATTTTAAAGTTGTTGAGTGCATCGTTTCTCAAAGTTGAATTAAAACAAAAGAAATTTTCAAACCCATTGGGGACCAGAGGCCACTGATGAATTAAATATAACGGACCTACCAGAATTGTTAAGATGTGCTGGTGAAATATTATTAATTGCCACAGAACTGCGAATTATCCCCCGAAGCCATAACATAGCACAACACTTTCTTTACTATACCAGGTTAAGGCCTAGCCTAAAACTGCCAATATTACAGATGCCACATGTATTAACCTGCGGAAGAAACAATATATACATGTATTACAACAGTAAAATAGTGCCAGTTAAGACGACAAACACTTATAACTTCTTCACAACGGTTCGAGAACAGTCACAAGAAGTCGACGAATTGAATTGGCGTGAAATGAAACCTCGGAATAAATTTGTGTTCACTTTTATGACGAAAACTGTTAATAACCATCTTGAGAAGATTAAAGAATTTTCGCGCTTCATAAATACCACGAGGAGTAAATTAATGTTTTATTTGATCCTATCAATATGTAAATCAAAAATGTGTCTTTTCTTTCGCATTGTTCGCGATCGAGTTGATATGAGAGGTTTAAATGGCTTTATTGGCGAAATCATGCAAGTGTGAAACTGGCGGGTAACTAGTTTACAGTGTCTTCAAAGAGCCAGCACATCCCTAAGTGTGATATTGCAAGATCTAAGGGGAAACGTTCATTCTTAAGACACGGGTTCTGCTTCACAAAGATTTAATCAAATTTCTACAAATATATAAATATTTGTCCATAGCATAAACGTGGGCTTTGATACTTGGCGTTGTGTGATTTCCGAGGGCGCGCGAGCGTCGGGGGGGATCTGGGGATAAAAGGCAATCAAAAGAAAATTTCTCCCAATTTCGCGCACATCAACAGGTGTGAGATGATGGCATTTTTCTGATGATCACTTTCCTTTCATCAAAGAGATATCGTAGGTTGGTGTCAATCGCCGCTTTAATCCTCTTCAAGCGGGAAAATCATTTAATTTGAAGAAAATTGAGAAACAAGTAGAGACGTAGAGAACAAAGGAACTGACCCCCCGAGCTTACTTCAAGAGAATGACAATCGAAAATAACAAATAAAGCTGGATAGTGGCCGATCTGGATTTATTATGTGTATATATATTAGACGATGTAGTATCGAGCCCTGTATTTCCTCTCTCCGTCAACACGGTTATGGGGAGCATTCAGGGGGCTGTATAAAGCCCCGCCAGAGTAAATGGACCCACTTTCCGGTACAATAGAAGCTACAACAAATGCATTCTCCGCAGGATGAGGAGATTTTTGAATGGAAAGAAAGCCCGAATTAACCCGTCAATGAATTTGATCGAACCATAACAAACACACACAACACATGTTTGCTTTTCAGCTCACAAAAGACACATATAATACGATTAGAACCGCAACCAAACCGCCCAAGGCATTGTGTTATAATATCGCACCGTTGACCAAAACCGCCATTGCATGCACGCGAGCAACGTAACGTCACTGGCGTACGTTATGACATCGAGAACGTCACCTTTAACTGTACGACCAGTATTAATTAATCCCCTAATTACAAGGCTCTGCTCAGAACATACCCCCACGAGCATCTATATTATTAAACCTATCAGTGTGTATAGCATTACCGATTAATTCACGACGATATCTTGAACGCCAGAGAGAGTGATACCCTCACAGTCATTATTCGAACACGTGTTTTTCGTTCTAGCAGATATTCACGTTGAATTTTACGCAATTAGGTTGAACTAAAATCGGGACCAGCTGTCGTCCAAAAGTTTTAACAAAAAGACAATGATATAAATTGTTCCAAACATGGTTTAGAAACAGAGTTTAGTTGTAACGTTTACAGAAAAAAATCCTCAAATAAACCAGTTAGCTTAGAACTTTGTAGAATATAAAATTTCAATAAAAGATGGTTGTCGGTAACAGTGAATGCACACGGCATATACTTTCAGGCAGGTAAATACTCATTACTCAAAAGTATGAAGAGATTCGTGATAACAATCCTAATTATAATTTTACCATCAAAGTGAAACGCCAAAATCAAATAGTTTGGACACACTGTCTGCGGGGCATGCATGCAGGTGTAATTTTGGGGTAATACAAAAAGAGAAATAGAAGGAATATCCCCATCCAAGTGAATAGGCTTCCTAGTTTCCGTTGCAGTATATTTCCATTACACCTAATCCAGAGCAGAGGAGAATGTTCCGAAGTCAAATGTACAATATTGACCGAAGAATGTGAGTTTATAAAATACGACTGTAGATTATTTCCACCAAATAGGAGATACGTTATTTACTGCAATCACTTATGGTTTTTACTCAATATTTTTACTTGGACATTTTCGAAAGTTTCCCTGGTTTCCCTGATTACAAATACATGAAATAGATTTGGATTCCACACTTTCTGGCATCAAAAGTGTACTTCCGTTATTGACACCATGCTTGGAATGTTGAATAAATCAAGTCAGTGTTATATTGATTATGAAGAGTTATTCTGTAAAGTAGTATATTACTCCATCATGTGACAGCTTTCCAAATAAAATAAAAATAATATAAAGACAAGAATTCAGAGAATGTGTGGAATGTTGGTGCTGAGTCAATGAGAGATTGATCTGGTGTTAAGAAAGAATGGTTGAGAAAGTGTCACAAAAATCCCATAAAATTGATCTTGAAATATAAAGAAGCGTTTTGGACCGTAAATCTCAGCTAACAGAAAGTATGGAGTCAGGGCGAGACAAGTTAATTCTTCATTACTGTCAGCCTGAGCGATCGTGCCCGGTATTGTCATCGGTCAGACTAAAACGAAACCGGATCAGATTTACAAGGTAAATCCAAAGAATGGAATGTCGAAGAAGCATTATCACCCTGAAATATTCATATATGACCACCGATTAACATAACGATAAACACGAAACAATGGCCGAGGAAATTATTGACTGTAATACAAATATCTTCCCTCATATTTACTGATCAAGAATCAAGAAGAATTTAATGCATTTTTCATTCACCGAATACCGCAAGAGAATATTATTGCAGTGATTACAAGTATTGAAATAAACCCTATCCGTCCAAAATATATTCTGTAATTTGTTGAAACTCAAAGAACCGTTGCCTGCCCAGGATTTGATTTGAGTTGCAAAGAGGTTTAACGTAGCAAGGGGAATATTTCAGTCATATAACGCAATGTGATTTGCAAGGCCATACTGAAGGAAAGAGTAGTAAAAGAGATCAATAGATAAACGAGTGAAAGCAAAACGATTCTCATTTTAGTTGCCTTGTACGACACGCATTGGGTTAAAGTACTGGGGCCTTGATTTGAATATTGGGCTAGTCACCACTGGTTTGCTTTGGTTCTTTCAGCTACAAATTGGAGCCTTGGTCCAAAATGTACATCTTTCAGCTACAAATTGGAGCCTTGGTCCAAAATGTACATCTTTCGGCTACAAATTGGAGCCTTGGTCCAAAATGTACAAGGGGTGGCGTCAGGAATTCCCCGACATTGGGACTTTTCAAATAACACACATTTTCCCGCCAAATACTATATTCCCCGAGGGGGGGGGGTGGGTATGAGGGAAGGGGAGAGAGGGTAGACCTCTTATCCCTCGCCTTGCGTCATCCCTGGACTGGGTAATTTGGCATGATTGTGGAATATCATAACCTGGACGTACTGAACCTGAGCTAGCTTGGTGACTAAAAGAACATGGCCACAATCATGAGGCGGGAATCCTCGAAATACAATATACTGACGTGCAAAAGAAACGATACTACGATTTCGAGAGACTACTGAATACATTCACAAATGCGTTGGATATAAACAATATCTCTTCAAGATTAGGAAGTTTTATCAATGACATGATGCCAGTTAAATTACACTCATTGACATCCAAGCATCCTTTTGATCAGCTATGACATAAAGATTTAAGGTAAAATTGAAATAATTTAGTATCGTTTCTTTTGCACGTCAGTGTATATGAAACATATAATTTTATGAATATTCTTTCCATTTATTATTATCATTAGTTTGTCATTGGCCTTGCAATTTCAATATTCCCTCCTTTTTCTAAGAGTGTTATATTATATATCTTCATCGTCATCTTCGTCATTAAAATCTGAACTTCATCAGCTAATCCACCCATGCTGTTACAATGTTTGAATTATCTGCTGGCTGCTGAAATTTATGTGCCACAAATACGTGTCCAATTAAGCCTGAAAGATTGTTATGATAAAATGGCTATGAAAATGTTTGGTCACGAAACAGTGAAGAAGCCAGACTCTAAAAGGAACATACAGGAAGCAACTTATATATTTCATAGGTCCATTTTAGTCTTCATTTTATTTGTTATAATAGTGTATCTTATATCTTGCTAAATCCAGACTTGTATAGCTTGCTCAAAGCACTCCGCATTATTTCCCTGGTGTAACCCAAGCAGCCTCAAGGCGCTAGAAGGTTAAGAACACTCCTGAGCGAGGAGCAGTAACCAGTCCCAGCTGGGTCGGCTGAAGCATTAAGGTTGAAGTCACTTGCCCAAGTAACACTGTGATGTGATTGTCACGTTAATGTCTCAGTGTGAGACAGGTCGAACCTTTGAACCCTGAGAGGTTCAGCGACTGCCAGGGCTTAATACTGCTTAGCTTCTCAAGAAAGGTACCTACGTGCATTGTACGAGACCAACTCACCTCAATGACTAGAATGACTAGAGCTATTTCTCTTTTGAACATACAGAAATTCGAATCTGTCTGTGCACACAGAAGTTATTTTTAATTTCTGCAAGGATCCAGGATTTGTGTGCAAGAAATCATTTTCTTACGAGTTTAAAAATCAACATGCAATCTCAGCATATTTCACGAGTTTGATAATATTATGGGGGTTGATTTGGTGCTAACATGGCAAAAAAAGCTGAAGGCGGGGGGGGGGGGGGGGGGGGGCGGGTGGCCCAAAAA
>JAUELE010241864.1:0-11336 GCA_031471655.1 Diodora aspera | reverse complement strand
ATATATCATGTTGTTTTTCACGAAACTTTGGAATATATGTTTAGCTTACTACAAATCTCAGGTGATTTGTTTCCAAAATATTAATCCAAATAGAAAGGTTTGGTAAAATCAAATGATCATTTATCATTCAAAAGACTTGAAATTGACAGAAAAGAATCACTTGGAATAAAAATTTCACCTGTCAACAAATGTCCTTCAATTAAACACACTACTTTCATGAATTCATGTATTAGAACCATATCATAATTAAACATATACTTTCAATTTTCGTATCATGCATAGGTTAAGATTAAAATGAAAAGAAGCATAAAACAAAAGATAAACAAATGAATTTTTAAATATCCACTAGTTGTCTTGGTTAGAAAGATGAAAGTACAGAGTGTTATATATATATTACAACACTTCATCTGCGTCCATGCAATTTACAAAAATTAATGTTAATTAATGTTACAACATACGTGTGGAGGAATATGTTCAGGTTTACCATTAACCGTTTTTATATTAATTACTATCTGAATTATACAGCGTGTACTAGACAGATGAACAGTTGGCATTTGATGATGATTATAAAGATGTGTCCATTAATTTTCACACAAACAATCATCTATTATTTTCATAATGTTACATTACCTTCTTTTACTAGTTATATTGAAGTCCGAACGGATCATAAAAGATACCCAAATTAAGACTAATGTATTTTATTGAGAATTCAGGACACGTGTTCATGCCGAATTTCCTTTTTTCGATACATTAAATATTTTCCATTAAGGGTATTTGATTGTATTTGATGTCATTCTTTAACGCTGGAACATTGGAACAAACTTCCATTTCCTTAATTCTATTTGAAAGTAATTTGTTTACATATAGATGCTAGACATGTTCATTTTTCCAAATCATTTCCTGATAACAGTAACAACATTAAATTCTGTCGCTTGGTTCTCCATGCATGGCCTTTGATGCTGGACAATTTTACGTTTGTTTTAACACCATCTTACGGGGGAAATAGTCGTCTTAGTCTGTCTCGGAAATGACAAACGAGTTCCACTTAAATGAGGCGTGGCTGATAAGTCCAAATGAGGATAACGTGATAGAAAAGGATTTAATCACACCCCGACTTCAGAAGTGTGCATCAAAGCATATGTGTGAAACCAACGTAAATGTAACGTAAAGGAATAAGCGTAACGTAAACGAGCAAATGTAACGTGAAAGACGAAATCTAACGTGCAGAACATGGGACAGCGGAAACACGCCGCTCAGACAGTCCAGCACAGCGTAATGCCAATACCGAAGATAAGAAATTGGCATTAAAGTTAATATACTCCAGTTGTTAAGACACTAGAGTGATGTAATGCACGTGCAGACGGGAGGGTGTCAATCAGATCTTTGATAGACCACCTTTCGACCTCAGCGTGCTCTGAGTGGATTTCCACATGAGTTACCCACGGTGGAAGATTTCCCTACGCTCACTGAGTCCGCACGTCGAGCCAACTTGACACGCGATATTAATGTAAACACGCAATCAAACGCGCACTGATTGAACGCAAGCCAAGGAGAAAGATAATTTTAAAGGGCAGAGCCCCTCTCCGCTAAGGTAATAAGGAACTGTCAGTCTAAGCAAGAATGTGTAAGAAAATTCCCCTCTGTCGATCAAGTCGAATTTTCCGCCGTTCAAACTGGTACAATTCTTTTGAAGGGTTCAGTCTTCATAACGCCTCGACGTGAGCCTTGACTGACGTCTTTCTCATGACGGCGCTGCAGTGTTTGCAACATCGTGGCCCTGCGGTTCGACCTTAGGACTCAAAGGTTGGAAATTAGAGAACTAAGGTCATCAAAAGACATCGTATCTGACCATCTATGCTGAAATGTTTAGCTGTTATCAACATCAATAAGAATTGCAACAGTAGTGACATGTCACGGATTGCCCTTCCACAAACGGCATTTGTTTTTAAAACTTTAAACTGTCCAGTTTATTTGTTTTGATGTTAGACTGTAAATTCCTCATGGATTGTTCTATTTGTAAAATTCATTATAGACTGATCACAGTAGCCAAAACGACATGCCCCCTCGCCCATCGTCAACACACATGGTCAATTTGCAAATTCGGACCCTTATTATGGCACGATGTATGAAAAGTAGTGTGACCCCTATCCTTTGCTTGAAAACACATTTATTATTTCATTCATCTACATGTATTTAGTTAAAATTACACCGTAATTTCTGGTGTTACTCTTTTCATCTCGCTGCCATTACTCTTTGGTGGCTTCCAACTCCTTTAGGAGAACACTTAGTTGGTTAGTTAGTTACAACTCGTTTGGGAGAAAAAGTTTGTTACTTAGTTTAGTAGTTGGTTAGTTGATAATTCAGTCCGTTAGTTAATAAGTTAGTTTGCTGTACGTGCATGCAGACGGACTACACACAATAAACCGTCAATTGTGTTTTTTACACTTTTTTGTGTAGTAATGAAGCAATGCGTTTGTTTAATTGTTTATGTTTTTACATATTTAGTGGCTGTTTATTAAGAAGTGCTGTTTGAACAGGGAAGACAATAAGTTGTTAAATATTCGATTTCATTAAGCATAGTGGTTGTCATCCAGACTCCCAAATCAATTACAAATTTAAATATTTGGAAAGACACGCGACTTAAGATTGTTTGGGCACGTATTCCATGAGATAATTTGACGTCGGTCAGAATTTGACAAATTACACAATGACCCTAGTTATTAAATTTTAGTGATTAATTAAATTGGTTTAACGGTGTATAGACCAGACTGTGGCCGGTGATATAAGGTCTTCACCTCGTCAATCAGTGTAAGGAGGGAGAGAAATGTGATCGATAAGAGACACAAAAGGTAAAAGGGTGTAAAATGTGGTGTGTAATAAGTTTTGTGTGGAATAGATACAGTTTATTGGACATGATATAAATATGTAACCTATTACAAAGATAGGCATGTAGGTCTACATGTAGTTTGAAGAGAAAACGCTTAAAATGTGAGGTGTGTAGAGTCTGTGGACTGTGTTTAAATATTACAGTGGGAAAAGAACTTGATTAATTAAGGCCTAATTAAAGTATAAGTTTTATTGAAAACGTTATAATTATTCAGTGAATTAAAATATAAGTTTTGTTGAAAAAGTTATAATTATTCAGTGAATTAAAGTATAAGTTTTATTGAAAAAGGTGTAATCATTCAGTGAATTAAAGTATACGTTTTATTGAAAAAGTTATAATAATTCAGTGAATTAAAGTATATAAGTTTTATTGAAAAAGTTGTAATAATTCAGTGAATTAAAGTATAAGTTTTATTGAAAACGTTGTAATCATTCAGTGAATTAAAGTATAAGTTTTGTTGGAAAAGTTATAATTATTCAGTGAATTAAAGTATAAGTTTTATTGAAAAAGTTGTAATCATTCAGTGAATTAAAGTATAAGTTTAATGAAAAAATTATAATTATTCAGTGAATTAAAGTATATAAGTTTTATTGAAAAAGTTGTAATCATTCAGAGAATTAAGTATAAGTTTTATTGAAAAAGTTGTAATCATTCAGTGAATTAAAGTATAAGTTTTATTGAAAAAGTTGTAATCATGCAGTGAATTAAAGTATATAAGTTTTATTGAAAAGTTGTAATCATTCAGTGAATTAAAGTATAAGTTTGTACATGTGATGACTCTCACCCTCCCACACATTCTTCTATTTAATGGTTGTTTATTCTACAGGAAGAACTATAAGTGGAGTGCTATTGCATACACTGAAAGTGTTTAACAACGCAAGACACTACCACACTCTTCAGAGATAAACAAACTATGGAAGGACAACCAGAAGATATGGAAAGATTCGCACCGAAAATTTATACGATATTACTTTCACTGCTTCATACTATCTCTTAATTTCTCTTTCGATATGTATGTTGTTAGACTGATTGCATATAGCTTGTTCAGTTATCACCATAAGAACATTTAAACAATCGTTGTTTTTGTGATCAAAACCAAATATACTGTTTCATTTGTTAGAGTTATATCACCCGTGATTCTTTATCCATCTGGTCATTTGCATATTCACATTCCCAGAACACATGCTAAATTGTTTCAGGATAAAAAACACACAGAACACAAATTAGAACATATGTATAAAATACATTCGTAGGCAGAATATGATGAATTATTTTATATGCCCTCTTAACGACCTACTGTCTGTACACCTCTAAAGCAGAATGTGTATATTTTATCATTTACGAACCGTGAAGGATTTACATCTAAATACATTTTCCCATTTCTTATGACTATGTACTTTAATAATAGATGAATTTAATAAAATATTATAGTACAGCTTGCACTCTTATAATCATTCAAAATTCGCATGTTATAAGGTTGCATTGGGCGACAAACATCTTTACTAATCTTGAATTATTTTCGTTTGAATAAATTTGTTATTGCACTAGTAATACCAAAGTATGAGACCAAATTAGATATTCTGCCATGCCGTCGTCGTAATTTAAACAGTTTCCATCATTCCTACATTTGCTACCAGATCACCAATAAGTTGTTTACCCTTGTCGTACCAAACTTTTAAAAGACTGGTTTCCACAACGATCTACCAAGTATGTCAATCTCACTGCATCTGTGACCAGCATCTTGACTATACACCTCTGCAAGCATTTGGCCCACGACTGAACAACATCTTTCCAAAATTAGATTATATGTTTGAGGCAATATATTTTCCTCAAATATATACGGGATTGGTACGTTATAATCTATCTATTGCCTTTATATTTAAGAATACAACAGTAGTCCACTTAGCACTACTCCCATGCAGTCTCTTCACCCACCCTACTTTCCGAGAAATAATAACATTATCAACATCCGGAATGTTAAGCCCGTCATGGTTAGGAGACAATATTTAAACTTCTCCTTTATTTTTGTCAATAAAGGATAACACTGTTTTTTTAACCCCCTAATGACCTCTGCAGGCGGAAAGGACAGTACAGCAAAAGGGTGATATTTACTTTAGATAGCAGACGTGATTTCAATATAGTGTTTCCCCCCAAAGGTGTTAAACTTCTGGTCATCCACAAGTTCACTTCCTTTTTCATTTTATTAAATTTAGTATAAATTTAACTGAACAATATTTTCTAAGTCAATGTCAAACTCTATTCCTAACAGTTTAAAATTTGATTTTGGCCAGTCAAGATGAATGTCTTCACATAGTTTGTATTTTGTACGTTTCTTGGAACCTATCCAGATATTCTATATAGCTTTGTCAACATTAATTTTAAGTCCTGCAAATCTAGCAAATTGTTGAAGAGTTGTCATAAGTGCATAGAGACATCTTTCAGAGGCATCCAATGTTAAAGTTGTGTCATCAGCAAACGGGGTAATAAAAAGTTGATATTTATACCGTTATTGTTTTATTTTGCCTCAATATTATCTCTAAAATCTCTGCAATGCTTTCGTGGCTTAATAATTGTCTTAAGTGGCTTAAGAGTTTGTGTTAAATAACAACAACATACGATTATCACTCAAGACATACTTGTTCACTACTTCATATAAAACGAACCTGTATATCCTTCGGATTTCTTGCAAGCTCATGTCAGATCCTTTGTGCAGTTTTAAGTGGATAACAACACTTTACAAAATTGTGGTTATTATCATTGCAAAAATTGTGGTTATCATTATTTTAACTATAAATGTAATGTTGATAGGCTCTTTACATGTACGGTTAACAGTAACGCATACAGTATGCCTTATTGTTATCCACACTTAAATAGGTATAAGTATTTTGCAGTGTCCCACTGCTGATTACTAGTAAAATTAATCGACAAGTGTTGTTAAAAGTCATAGCTAAAAATAAGCAGTTAGTGACACCTAACCTTAACCCTTGAGAAATCTCGATTTGCTGAAACTTCAGGGTCAGTACATTAACATACTTATATGTCAAGCTTGGTAGTTTAGGGTTTGAGTCTCCAACGGATAAGCTTCTGTTCAGCTCAGAGGTGGTGCCAGGAATTCCCCGACGGTGGGAGGGGGGTGAGGCTGAAGTCCATGACAAGGGCTCTGAAATCCCCGGGACATACACACATTTTCGGGAAAACAACGGATATGATTTAGATAGCATTACAGAAACTCTTCCTATACAACGTCTAAACTCGTGGATCCTCTTGGATATTTTCAGGAAAGTGTTTCATTGTCATGGACGAAGATCAGTTTGACTAGTTTACCTGGGTGATATTTTACCCTTACTGTACAACTGATGAAATATAGTGTAAATGTGAACCAATAGCACGGCTTGTTTCTTCTGTAGAAACATATTTTCTTTCTTGGCTGTACCATAGACATGGCTAACCAAAGAAGAGCATCCTATAGTAAGATACATGTATGTTCATTTTCTGTTCCACGACACGAGTCCATGGTGAGCCCATCCCCCAAGATGAAACCTTTACAGCAGCTATATACAATAACTTACTTGTCTTACTTCATTGTCTACTTGTTTTTTCTTTTTGGATGTATTTGAATCTAAAGACACAATTTAAGGTCTCACTGGTATACTTCTCCGAACGTCGAGCATACAATGCAATAAAACTGACTGTTATTTGAATAAAAGAACGCTTCAGAAGACAGCAGTTACAGTATTCTCTTTTTGTCTTCTGTTTCAGTGACGGAAATTGATGTGGATAACAGAAAACTATTGAGATGAAGAAATCTCGATAACCTATCAGATACGTGCTCCTCAGAGAACAGTTCCGGAGAAACAGATGGCAAACTTCGCGAGATCTCGGCTCGTGATTACGTCCCTTGATCGCGAATCTGACAAGATAATTGA
Source organism: Diodora aspera (assembly GCA_031471655.1). NCBI lineage: Eukaryota > Metazoa > Mollusca > Gastropoda > Lepetellida > Fissurellidae > Diodora > Diodora aspera. The sequence goes on along the minus strand of JAUELE010241864.1, from coordinate 4,523 downwards.
GCCTCCTGCTTCGGAAGAGTCCTCAGCTTTGCCTCGCTGTAGTCGCTGCTTGAAGTAATCCTCAACTTACAGTTGGTTTGGCATTATTGATAATTTGAGACCTGATAATATTTATATCTTCTCCAAATGTTTAATATTATTTATTTTATTTCATCCTCATACCAATGTCACCGCAAATTCATTCTGATGATAATTTAATCCCTTAAAACTTTAAATTTTCCGGACTACGTATGGATATGTTTGGAATCACGAGATTTCTTCACAATTATGAACCATTAATTTAATGAAGAATTATATGCCATATGAAAACTTTGGACTTTTGTTCTTTTAAGAAAGAAAGGGATTACTCTAGAAAAGCACTTTTTCAACTTTTACTGTCGACAGGGCTAAACCGGGAGACACGAGAACTATATCAGTGCTTTAGGCGTCTGTCCAGACTTTCAACCTACGCACAACAAAAACAGAACAATGACGTTCAGTTTTCTATGTGGAGTCTTGACAGAATGTTACACGCCAACGTTGGGTTGTGTCCTAACCTTCATTCAACCTGGAAAGTAAAGAACCCATGTTCTTTAATAGAACTTCGCTGGAACAAAAGACTTTTGTCAAGATCTTAAGTCAAACTATATAATACGCCTACAGACAACTGAACCTCGTCTTACACGAAGATGTCTGTGAAAGATGGCGTTTCGTTTGTGCGTTTATTTGTTTCTAGAGTCTTGGCAAATGTCTACACCAATGCATGGTTGTATCTCAATCTTCAGATATCTTGAAAAGTAAAGAACCTATGCTCTTTAACAGAAATTCGCAGAACATAAGGCCTCAGTCAAGATCCCGAGTCTACGCGTAAAGAAACTGAACCTCATCGACAAGATGCCTGTAAAAGATGGCGTTGAGTGTTCTGTGTGCAGCGCATCTATCTTGATAAACATTTACAGCAATGGTACAGCTGAGTTGCATCTGTATCTTCAGACATCTAAGAAAGTACCCTCGCTCTTAAATACCGCTGTGCTTTTGTCCCCATCTAAAAGAACCACATCTTACTGAACTGAACCTCATCTTACGTGAAGACGTCTGTAAAAAGAAGGCATTCAGGTCTTTGTGTACAGAGCAACCATCCAGACAAAATGTTACACAAGTGATGTATCTAAATCGTCATTCCTCGTCCGTCGGTGGAACGCATTTCTTAAATTTCATGAATTTGTTTAAACTAGAAGTTGGCATCAATATGACATTATCAACCAATTTGTAGATTCGTGTATCTAGTTATTATAAAATGGGATGGTAACTGCGGAGGAACTTGGCAACAATAAATGCCTTATTAATTCATTGCATACGGAACAGGACAATTCATCAAAGGGATGCTACTTTCCACACCACCACCCCTCATCATTCGCTCAAACAAGAGGACAACATCTAATTGAGGTCCAGTCGAGGTCTCATTATGTCTTGACCTGTCCAGCCTCTCCGGCCACTCACTATAATTAGCATGTCATCAGATAGTATCTTTACACCGTAGCGGGGCAGGGAGCGACCAGTCCTTACAGTTGCTGATTTAAAATTCTTTGTTTTTCTTCTTCCTTTGTGTAAAGTATTAAGGCAGCGCTTCAGGATTTCTAACATTGTTTCAAAAGTACTAACGTACTCTTCATTTTATTGTTCAAATACATTTTAATAGACAAATATAGCAATTTATCATCATTTGACATGGTTACATCAATCTCCACGGAGATAAGAATCTTTCTAGACCGGCCTAGGTACACAATAAGCGTCAAACGTGATACGTTTTCTCATCCTCACTGACGAACACTGATGTCAAGATTTGCTGGCATTTTATTTCATTTCATGTTATTTTGATATGTTTTGTATAATTATTCCTTTATATGTTATCTATGTATTATATTATATTTTTTGTCTCTGTTTATGTGGTTTCATGTCATGCCATGCCATTTCATTTCGTGACAACTTTTTTATTTCTTTTTATTTAATCAGAGAAGTCAGTTACATAAAGACTTCCTCGTTTGATTATTTCAGATACGTTCCTGCCATCCGTATAACGCTCATGTGTACGCATTCCATCAACAAAGGAACCAGACAATAAATAATTCAAAGCTCCATTAGGATTTACTTTGAGCGCTACTTGTGAGTTGTTGCGTGTTATTTACGGGAGATATATTTCACTTTAGGTTCACACTAAGATTAAACTGTCGCGGATGTTAAAGGTGTGGACCACAGCATAATCCCCCTTGCGACAGACGTCGACATGTGAGGATGATCTGATGGCGATCTAATGACCCCGGTAGGGCTTCTTTGTAAACAAGCGGCACAAGTCTGAAGTTTTTGGATTAGATTTTGTCTTATTTGAGGACATTCAAACACCACAGCAGGGGTCTGTAAAGAAAAGCAGAGCAAGTGACTTTAATCGGACGCGTTTCGGTTATGCCTTGGGTCAGATTTTTGTAATTACCTCAATTTAACCAATCATATTCATTTCACGTTGCACGTGCCCCTATGCACGCGTTGTCACCTCCACTTCAAATGACACGTGGCCTCCAAAATCTTCAGTGTTCAAATCGCCTTCTACGTCATCGCAGCGGGACTTTACGTTAATTAACGTGACCGCAGCGATCCTAAATGGATACAAATAATGACGAGGTTATTTCTTCAATCCCATACCCTCGTCTCCTCTATCTAGTCTCATCACGGCCATCACAGGGAGACCAAGCAGCCATGTCACTGGAAACTGTCAAGGGACGCTCTCAAAATTAAAGACTCTGTTTGATAACCAGTCATCTAATTTGTTTTGATTTGCGAACACAAGTTCTTCAATAAAATGCCTCGTTTAAGACACCCGCCCTATTGATATTCATGAATTGAAAGCTTCCTCGGAGACTGCGATTTAACTGCGGCGACTCGGAGAGCAAGAGGCGATGTGACATCGTAGGCTCATCCCAGTGATTAAACCGTCGTAAACTTAATGAATCTCACACTCGTAATTGTATTAATTACGAAATACAGTTGTGACATTTGCATCTTTCTTAATTGTTACTTATTTAAGAGCAACATAGTAAACCATCATTAGAAAATCTAATCTGACGTGCAAAAACTGTCTGCTCTTTTTCATCAGACGAAAAGTGTTATTGAATAAATATATTTTTAACAGAACTATGTACGTGTCTGTGACATTTTCCATTAGTTGCTTCATCGTTACGGGTCACTGATTTTATATTTAGTGGGGTCAGTAGGGACAGAGACGACAGAAGTTCTCGAAATGTCGCAATGTTTTACATTAAAGGTCGTTTAGTTTCCACTGATGTTCATTCTTGTTAACGACATCAATGATGGATAATTTGATGTGTACTGTATCATCTGACGCATCGTAAGAACTCTTTGAACTGATCAGAAAACAGCGTGAAAAAAAAGATTGATATTGAATTACTATTAATTTTACTACTACTATTAAGAAGAGGAAGAAGAATTTTATTCTCCAATTATTACTCATGGAAATTTATTTTCCGCATTCACTGGTAATTGTCACTTCATGCAGCTCATATACCCTATGCAGCTAGGCCTACTGGGACAAGTGGAGAAAAGTAAGGATTGAACCTAACCATCGTCGGGTCACGAGTCTGACCACTGTTGCTCCCGGCTACCACGTCTCGCCGGGTCAGCTGGAAAGATGTTTCGGCCAAACAGATTTCAATTATTGCTGCGACAACTTCACTGAATGTTGATGGAATGGATGGTATTCAATTTAGATTTGTTTTCTTCTAATTTTTAAATGAAAAAAATGAGTTAACAGAATCATATACTACACCATTGAGTGACAAGATCATCGAACAACAGTCGCCTTTGCATTCTACAGGCTGTAGAGTTGTTGAAAATAACCAGAACGTGACCTGAACTCTTCCGTTATTTCCATCTCATCGTGATGCAATCTGTGTATTTACTGGACAGATCAAACAAGTTTTCTGCTCCAAAAACACATAAAACAGTGGGCAGTAGATTTGGCAGTTGGTCGAATTTCAGAATTCGGAAACATTTCAACGCCATAGTGTTAACTTGGCAGCGATTATGAAAGGGCGGTGAAAGGGGACGGAGATGAGAGGGAGTTCGAGCCTCCCACTTCTCACGGACTGATGAGGGTTTAAGCCACCAGCACCAACACCCACCCAACCCACGCACACTTTAGGAGGTGAAACGGTTTTGTTTGGGTGAGTTCATTCCTTTACGGGACCTTTTCGGCACTATATACCTGGGCCTGTATGCATGAGCTGGTAGTAGCGAACGTCGGAACTGGCACTGATGCATCCCGTAGAGCTTAACCATAAATTACTTTCGACGTTGCTACTTGCTTCCGCGCTACGGGCTTACTATAGCCATCAGCTCATGCATACGGGCCCTAGTGACATAAACTCCCCAAATGACTACCCTATCTGACTATCCCTATGAGCCAGTAACGTCATATCGAGTTTGCGAGTTTGCGAGTTTGCGACTTTTGAAAAAGTCGCAAACTCGCAAAC
>JAUELE010241853.1:0-11337 GCA_031471655.1 Diodora aspera | reverse complement strand
GCTCGTGAAGCTCGTGCAGCAAATGCACGGGTTGTTTTACTATCTCTGTTTAGGGCGTGCGTGCTTACTAGAACTCTGTAGCCCCTTTTCAGCATTGTGATCTGATACACCTACAGTTTTGCTGATATTTCTACACGTTTGATCGCAAAAAGGGAGTTGTATCCAGATATACACCTACACTTTTAACAAAAGAAACCATGGCGACGAGACCGGAAGTGGGGTATAAACGATGATGTCACCAAAATGGGGAACATTTAGAACTAATTCCGAGTTCGGCGAATAAATTATAGTCAACAGTCCATTATTTTCATTAGGATTCCGCAATTATTTAAATGATATTATCGTTGTTGTACTCAGACCGATTTGAAAGTTTTTTTAATTTGTGTTCGGTATTGGAGATTCAACTTTGATCATGTCCCTCGCAATACCTCGACCTACTATTCCGTGCAAACACACTTTTCATGCTACAACACACATAAATACACACACACACACACCCTCATACATACACACACACCGAAGTAGAAATATTTTTACAAAGTGGCACAAAACCAGGATAGATATTTATTCAATTTAAGATATTCACAAAACATGTGCATCTTTCATAAATGGACATCAAACCTTTCTTGCTCTCAGACCATAGACTTCATGACAGTCTTGAAATTAGTTAACTCTTTAAGTAAATGTACTGTTGAGCTATTGAAAAGGACTCAGTTTCTGGAATCAGTTCGTCGAAAAGAGCTAATCTACAAATTGTTTTTGTAAACTTTTTTTCAAAAAAGACAGTTCAGTTTACGCGGGGTGTTGTTAGGAGTTCACAATTGTATAACGTAAAATAAATAAATAAATAAACACAGGAAATAGGTAGGTCACAGCGAAATGATGAAATGTAATTAGAAGTATACACATATACAAACATGAAGGCTTTGGACAGGGAAACAAAATCGAGTAAAAGCAAGGCGAGTATGCGAGGGGAAAATAAGTAAGTCGTCAGGAGAAGCAATCAGAAAATTAAAAGTTGAATTTGACTTGACTTGTACAAAAAGAAGGAAATAATTATTGATTCACTTATAAAGGTAAAAAAATGCCAGGGATGTATGTCACAGAGCTTTGTATGTACATAAATGCGAAGGATTTACGAGCAATTTAATTCATAAATTATTTGCAAATATGCATATGAAACACAAACCCAAAAACAAACGTAACGAAAGGCATCAGGGCAAATGTATGCGTCCCATGTTTTCAATGAATAAAATCAAGTTTGACTTTGGGGTATGCAGAACTCTTGCCATACATGGATCGGGACTGGTACAATGAACACAGTGTTCGTGGTTCCTGGCTTGCAAGTAAGTTGTTGTAACAGCCAATGGAACAAAATGTCAGTATTTTCGTACAATTCAACTGGAACCAAGACTTAAATCACTGCTCTCACGAGGACGTCATCAGGTTTTTGAATTCTGAAATAAAAGAAAATACCAGATTGGAAAATGCAGTGGAAAGTCAGAAACAGATGGAGTGTGTTTATGCCTACCCGCAGTAGGTAACTTGGTCTTGGTTTTATATTGTTATCAACTAATTAAACGGTAGATAATCAAAAGCTAAATCCTATAAATATTTTGAATGTACAACGCATTTTCTAAGTTCTTAAGTCTCTCAAATAATTATAAAATACCTACAGGTTGCCTTTCACTTACATACATGGCAAGCCAAGTACGTAATTGTTTAATGGTTTCGAAGTCACAGGTTAAGCTAAGCCTACAGCATGACTTTTGTATGGCAACAAATGTTTGTGTAAGCGGCATGTCCAGCAACACTCCAGCAATGTGCAATTGACACCCTATTCTTGGCAACATTTGTGTTTTATGCGAACACATATGTGTTTTCTGCGATGAGACAGTTAAACGGATCATTTGATTGTGTCATAGATCTCCCCAACAACAGCTGAGTCCAAGTTTAGGTCAATCTGTTATGTGGAACTTATCGCATGAAGCCTGGTTCTTCATAATTCTTATATCATTTGCAGGAAGATTGTGGCATATTTGTTGCTCAAATGTTTCCCGTTTGACACTCCGCCTCCTGGTGGTAACACATGTTGAACGTGTGGCCTTAGCTTTATACAGACTTATATTAATTAAGTTAATCAGACACACGTACCGTCATAATCTACCGTTCCGCTGCCATCAGTGTCAGTTTCATTTATCATATCGTCGATTTCCGAATCTGTTAGCCCGTCGCCTATGCTCTGCAGGATCCACCTTAAGTCATCCACTCCAATGACGCCCTTGTGGTTTTTGTCTAGCACTCTGAAGGCATTTTTCAACTCTCGCTCATCCTCGTCTTCACGTAGTTTCAATTCGAACATTTGTTTAAACTGGTCGAAATCCACCATTCCAGTTGCTGAAAGTGTTGATAAAACATACATATGAAGATTTGTTACTCAGTGCTTGCTTTGAAGTTTACTATGTGTTATTCAAAGTTTGCTATGTGTCATTCAAGATGTTTTGGATATTTTTGAAGTTTTTGTGCATGGTATTCAAGATTCAATTTATATTATTCAAGGTTTTGTTTATTTTATTCAAGATTTGCTCTATGTTATTCACGGTTTGCTATATCTACTAGTATATTATTCAAGGTTTTTTGTATAATCATCAGGGTGTACTCTAAAAAGTATTTTGTTCAATGTTCCCTATGTATTGTTTCCATTGATAAACAATTAAATGTTACTTTCATAACATATGCAAGGGGCATCTTTCAACAAAAGTCGACCTCTATTGTAGACATAAAGCAAATGGTCAGATCTAAGAAAACACAGAAGGGCAGAAACCTTTACACTAACTTGTCCCTATAACGTTTGTATATATTTACGACAGACTTTCAACGGTCATGGCTACTGGCAGGTATCCGCAAAACAAAAAAACAACACTGTAAAAGCAAACGTTTCACGTCTTTTGGTTGCATCACATAGATAAGATAGGACATCCAAACAATTTGCTTGGCTAGAAAGCATCACATAATACAATAAGGTCTGAGCATGATAACGTATAACACTTATAATTTTATATGCCAGATAAAATAGTTACTTTTTATGAGACAAAAAGGCAGTAATAACGCTTTCATTTTGTCAAGACCCTCATCGGTCTATTCATCTTGCAACACTGTATTCCTTTCTGTTTGAGGCTAAAGCACAGCGTAGAAAGGCAACAGAGCCCTGATAATAATAACTTATTTTTTTTTATTTTTTTTTAAAAATATTTTTGGCGGAACTAACTACATGACACCAGCGGCGCTTTTCAGCTGTCATCCTTCGGATGAGGTTCAGTCTGACAGCCACCCCCACTAGCGCATCCGTGAGTGGATGAAACTTGGACTGTGCGGTCTTAGTCCTCCCCAATCTGGCCAATGGCAAGCTCAACCTTGGGTTGGGGTCGGCCGTGAAAATCATAATGTCTTCACATATATTTAAAAAAACAGCTTTGGGGGCTAGACAAAAGCGTACTCTTCTCGGTTTTCCATTGCATACACAATCACAAAAGACGAATTGTAATGACATATGGTTTGGCTTACCCTCCTCGTCCAGGTCATCGGTCCAGCTCTTCAGCTTCTCCTCGTCAACTGGAAGACCTAAACTTTTAAACACTTGGCCGATGTCTTTGGTTTGCACTTTGCCATTGGCTTTCTTGTCAAAGAGGGAAAACGTTTGGTGAGCATCTGAAAGTAGATAAATTTGACAATGAATATTCACTAATATTTGTAATCTTTGATCAGTAGTGTTATTAAAACTAGACATTGATATTATAGGCAACAACTCACAAAGGGAGAAACTTTGTTTGATAAAACGAAACGAATGTATTTTGCAATAACATTGAAACACGTGGGCGCGGTTGTTATTAAAAGCACAAAACGCAGTATGTCACATGTTAGATACAGAAAACGTTTGCATGTTAAATATAATAGACGAACAGGCTGAAATTTACCAGTTTTACAGGTAAATGTATGAACACAGATAAATCTTATCTGAATATTTCATTTCTGGAGCCAGTTGTACCGTTCTGTTGACATTTACTATGAATATTCAATATATATAACAACAATGGACGATCGTTTTTTGTACACATTCAGTTACTCTGAACTGAACAAATCTTCAAAACAAAATGTGTGGCCCTCATAAACAAGGTGCAAGATGACAATGAGTGATTAACCCCGCGATCAATGCTTCTTCTTTTGCCAGATATACGAAGCTTCTTTGTACGCCGAGTAAATACCCTATGTCTTTTCTCAATGAGACGTAACACCGTGTAACCAAGGAAACGGTTTCTCTACCTCATCAGCATTGGTTATTTCTGTCCGAGAGCATGTTTACCCCTGACTAATTCCTCTCAGGTATGTGGCCGCCTTATAAGGCCCCCTAGTGTCAACAAAGAGTTCAAGAAAGACAACTCTTCGCAAACCCTGCCAGTCGCATAACATGTGAGATATGTATTTCATACAGAAACATGGGCAACTAAATCAACAATACAATTGCTTCTAGCGGATATCTGAGGATAATGATTATCTCCCCTGGCTGTAGAATGTCCTACACCAGACGCGCCACACCTGGGTCGAGCTGTATCTAATGGTGTGATGTGTACAAAACGATCTTGTTCCGTGCCACCAATAGACTTCGTCTGTAAGCTATTACGTCTTTGTAGATAGAGGCCCTCTGAATCAACATGTGGTGAACATATACACTGATACCGAGTGCGAAGTAATGTGTTAGCTTGGAATGGCGACTGACTGCTGTATCTGCTTCGGCAAGAGGCAGAGTAAATTGCTCTACACTCAGTGACATCCATCAATATGGATGTTTTCCGAGTTGGTGGTAGCCAGAGCAAGAATGCTTAAGCATTCTTTCCTGCCTCCCTTCCCAAGTCATCTTTTGTTGGTATAATTTATTACCACTGTCGAGTCACGTAGACGGAAGTGTACACTTGAGTTCATATTATACCAATTCATTGACATTACACACACACACATGCGACATCTTCAAACTCTCAAGTTTGTTGTTAGAAGCACACTTGTACTTTTAAAATTGTGTATGTTTCGTGTTCTTGAATGCGGAATAAATTACTTTTCCGAACAGAATCATCTTAAGTATGTTCCCCTCTTACTTATAACCAATGTACATCTTTCGGATCTTGATAAATCTCTGCCTTACGATACTGACTAAATTGCTGCACATTTGTTGATAACATCTACGTTAGAATACAGGTAATATATATCATCGATATTTACTTCATACACTTCAGTCAGAATTACCTATCAGTAAAGTGTACCCTGTAATATACACGAGTCTCGGCCTGAAATCCTTGACCTTTATAAAACCTAAACGTGTTCTCATTATGATAGGATTGGGTCGCTGATACTGATTCTGTCCAGTCGATATCTAACTACTTTTCACTGAACACGGCAAAAGGGTGAATTAAATAAAGTTTTGGATTTGTGTAAAGCTGTTCTCTTCGGGAACGATATACGAGACAAGACGCAAAAGAGAACATCGATTTCTTTTGTTTACGTCCAAGAAACACATCCGATTCTGTACACAAGGTATTGGCTGTAAGCCAACTCGTGGCATTTAATTCTGGTGGATTGCAATACGTAACTCTATAGATCTTAGTGAAACTGCTTAGACCTGCTAAAACGTATTTATTTGCACTGAGTTTCAGGCACAGTAATTTCTGCCTGAGGAAGATCTTGACGTCTATATCTCCGACGCGCCTTTAATGCCATCTGTTAACTGTTCATTTCCTTTCTCGTATTTTAGGTGTATCAATGTGTCAGTTTTGCAAGTCGAGCATGTATAATATATCAAATGTACAATGTAAATGCGGGTATGCTCGTTCACATTAAAAGGGTTTTAACATTCTCGTGCGTGTTGGAGACACTATAGAAAGAGACAAGAAGCTAAATATTTTCAATTACCAAGAATCAGTTTTACACAGTTGACAACTCAGAGTGACATGTTTTATACAACCAGCTCGTTCATGTACATCTGATCCATAAGAAATACAACATTATTCTTAAATTAGTAGTACAACCTTAATGCTGTACTATACAGATACCAAAGTCGTTGTAACTCTGACATTAGTACAACGTTATCTTTTTATTATACAGATACCCACCGTCGTTGCAATTCCGACATAGCAAAACATGTTTTTGCCATGAGTCAGTATAAAGGCAGCCTGGTTACCATGCTGTGAGACTGAAATATGCGGCATATACAGTCGCGAAATAGTAAGGTTATATACGTAGATGTCAATATGAGAAATATGCCAACATTCTTGTGGAGATGTTTGGCTAGCACAGGGTATGTGTAACAAGGACACCTTTTAATAGACTTTTAAAACACTGATGTAAAGAGATATATCCACAAAAATAGATAAATGCAGAAAGTAACTCTGTTTGACATATTACTTATTTCTATTGCACCGGAAAAAATGTCTGAAATAATTGAGATCTATGTATTTACGACGAGTGTTGGACAGTATGTGAACTTGCAAAAAGCGTTAAAGTTATTTCATATTTTCTCTTAACAACAGGAATAAGCTTGTCCAAGATCCTGTATTGTAGACTAATTACCTAAAGTTCCTTGGTGGGTTGCACCTCCTGATGTTCAACACTGCTATATTTTCGTTACCTTTTACCACCAGCTTTGAAGCAAGGCTATTCTGGAAGTAACGGTCGGTGCAGTACTAACACATTCCTGGCAGTGCATGAAAAAAATAACAAATAAATACAGCTTCGTGTGAGAACATACCAGCCTCGAGTACCAGCAGATGTGTGCTTCTAAACATCATAGTCGTGCAGATATGCTGAAATGCTATACAAAAACACATCCTAACCGTACAGAACATCTCATCTTTGAAGAGGTATGCATAGTGGCATCGTAGCGGACACAGACATTGGTCACTACAGCCCAGAGGCTGTTCCGTTTTGGATTATACCAAATCATACTAATACAGTTAGAAAAACATAACCACGGCGATTTGCGTGTCAAGGATGTTACTATATAACTTGTACATTATTCCGATCCTTTTCTGTCGATCAAAAGTGATAGGATGGCTTTTTCCAACCATATTCAAGCAGAGGTAATGTCAAAGGCACAATATACATATCTGTATGTGGGGTTGAACTTAGCAATCTTCATTTTCTCTTACACATTAACTATAATTATGACCTTTCATGAAATTCGTATTTTATGCCCATTCTGTGTCACAATAAATAAACTTGGACATCTTGCAGTAGCCTACTTAGAACCATCATGTACAAATTCATGCGGTATATATCGTCCAGCTACAGTTATAGATGTGAAACTTGTTTATCTGGAAAAGGTTCAATATATATTCAATCGATATTGCTCATTACAGCTATTATCATTACTACCGTAGTTGCTTTTATTATATTACTAGTATTACTATACCGATGTCCCCCCAAAACAATTCCAAGACTTTGAAATACGACCGAAAACAAATAAGCCTTTGTTGCATATTTAATAGATATATTCAAGAGAGCGTCAAATGACAATCTATGACGTTGGGAAAAGAGATTGAATGTATTTTATTTGTATGGTTTCTTTTGGACGTCAGTATACTACTATTGATGCTGCAGCTGTTACTACTGATGCTGCTACTACTACTGATGCTGCTACCACTACCACTACTGCTGCTGCTGCTACTACTACCACTACTACTACCACTACTACTGATGATACTACTACTACTGATGCTTGTATATACTTATTTATGTCTATGGAGACGGCTTATACAAGTGTGTCACTTTTGCCGAATCCTGTTGATTGATATGATCAATAAAATATGTTTAAATTAAACTAAACTGCTGATGATGTTACTACTACTACTGATGCTGTTGCTACTACTACTACTGATGCTGCTACTGTTGCTGTTACTATTATGGCTACTACTGCTGTTACTAGTGCTACTGATGAATCTGCTGCTGTTACTACTACTGCTGTTACTACTACTGCCGCTACTAGTACTACTACTGCTGCTACTACTTCTACTACTACTACTACTACTACTGCTACTACTACTACTGCTGCTACTACTACTTCTACTACTACTACTGCTACTACTACTTCTACTACTACTACTACTACTACTAGTACCACTACTGCTACTACTACTACTACTACTTCTTCTTCTTCTTATTATTATTATCTGCCATATTACCTTCGTTTGTGCTCTGCATTGAACTATTCCTACCACAACGACGATAGAAGTCTATTTAGTAACTAAGAATGCTGAAATGCACACTGACTTCACAAGAATGTCGCCACAGCATACAAGGTCACAGAACTGCATTTGTTAACCAACCGAGTGGGCGTCGTGATACTTCAATGTTGACAGAACTGTGTTGTGTGTAGTGGCCTTCAAACGACTGTTTAAAATTTCTTCACAATCAGTCTATTATGAAATCTAAATGAAATGAAATGAATGTTTCGTTTGTTATGTTATGCAGCGTCATAGTCCGGCATACTTTTGATAAAATAGCACTTGAAACGCATTTTCGAATAATTGCATTCCCCAGTATTGTCCCTTGTCTTACCTGAGGGAGTTGCTGGTAACACCAATTTCACTTTGAACATATAACACTAAATCTTTATCTTTATAATTAGAAGTTAATATAACAACATAAAAGATTGTCTCAGGGAAGCACGTATCGGCTTTTGTTGCCACAAGGAACACATTATATCAGATAAATTGTCCATAACTATTCCTGCCTTTGGGGAAATGTATCCCAGCCTAAAAAAAACTTAGTTATTATATTAGTACAAAAGTCCATTGTACACCTCGACATCACTGGGAGAGACAGTTGCTTGTCTCTCTAGACCAATAAATGTAATCAGTTTACCAATGAGCGCCTTGTACTAAGTAAGATTTAATATATAATAAAGGGGAAAGTATACAACCTTGCCGTAGTCTAATCATGACTCACATCTCAACTTCTGAAGACTATAGCCATGTTATGAAGTGTTTCAAGTGTGGTAACGTTCACCAATGGGCTTGAAACACAGATTCTATCGCAAAGGACTTATTGTATTTCAAGCTTTTAACTGTTGCATTGAAGATGCGCCTGAGGCAAAACATCGTCTTCACGTTTCAAGAAGTCCTCGGTATGTTAAACGAGCTAAACCGCTACTTCACAGAAGATGCCGTGTTAACTTTATTATGGAAAGTTTATGTACCTCTGTTCTTTCCGAGACAGTACCCTTTTCCACGCTGGAGATCAAAATCGGCCGATTCTTCCTGGATATGAGAGCAACTTTATGATATTTTGTCAACAATAGAACCAGCTTTGATGTACTGGCTTGACTATGCGGGTTAGATATCATCAGCACCCGACGGCTAAACACAGTGGCCGTGGATTATTGAAACTCCCGAACAAATTTTTCGTGGCCTGTCTAAATGGCTTTTGCGCTGTGCCATGGAGATAAACATCGCCGCTTTTGAGGGGCAACCTTTTGCATGCCGCTTGCCTGAATAGCTATGAAATGATGGCAGTCTTGTTCCAACTCACCTGCATCGATGTAATCAGAAGAACAAATTGGTCCTTGCCCTCTCCTTGTCTTCTGCTCCTAGTCCTTAAGCCAGGATCCAAACCTTTAAATATCTTTTCAATTTGTTTTAATTTATCAGTTGGAGACAGTGATGCTTCAGTGAGATACTAACGAATGGACATGCAAACTTCAACCAGATTTCACTATCCAATAATACGCACACTATATGCTGGTAGCTGTACATACGCATACACAAAACTGCAATTTTGTTGTTTTGTAATTTGTCAATTTCGTGTGTTTCTCCAAAAACCTAAAATCACCAGGTGCATTTTTAACCATCTTTTGTTTATCGAACTGCATATTAATTACATAAAATTAATGTCGATATTATTTGAAACATGCGTCGTTTTAGAGTGTCCTTATTTCAATTTCAAACAACTGCCTCGTTTTGGTACTGTGATCACGTGATTAAAGTTTCCAATTTTGTAATCAAGTCTATAAACATTGCAAAGGTCTCTGATCTTTAAAAGACACATCTGCTTTCCAATTAACAGCTGAAGCAAAGAGATCTGGCGGACATCTGGTTTCATATGAGCTTTTGTATATTTGTTTTCCGCTGTACTATAATCAGTGATAAAATAGGTTTCATAATTAAAAATAAAATTAATATAGAAATTTGATTGTTACATGACAGATCGCGTGTGTGTTTTTACTTGTAAGATAACTTCGAGAAATGCTTAAGGTTTTGTCTAAACAGTCACAAAGGTCGGAGAAATTGTATCGCTGTCAGGGGTCTTTGAGTGCTTTAAGTGTTGTGTGCAACTGTTGAAGGCGCGTTCGTATTGGATATACACAGTTGCCTGCATACAGAAACAGAAACGTTTATAACGCCATTATGTCAATGTTTGCTTACATTGAATTTACACATACCAATAGTTCTTACACACCAATAATTCTTACACACTAATTACAGCAACACACTAATAATTCTTACACACTAATTACACTAACACACCAATAATTCTTACAGACCAATAATTCCTATGCACTAATTACATCCACACACCAATAATTCTTGCTCACCAATTACACCCACACGCCAATTACACCCACACACATTAATCATTCTTACACAACAGTCACTCCTTCACACAACTACGACCATACACAAACCACATTCCCAACTGGAACGACATTGTAAGAAGATGGTATCCAGCCGGTGATATATGAGTATACCAACCCGGAAGAGTTTTATCTTACACCTATTCAAACATTACCTAGTGTTTTGTTAATGGTCAAGATTTAAACCTCGTTCGCATAATTCAAATATATTCTGATGTACTGCCATCACCTGTATCAGCATCCGGCAACAGAGTAGCCTAAGAGAGGATGCGGAACTGACGGCTTGGGTCTCCAGTGCTTAGTTTATTAAAATGTACAAACATTAGCTCTGCTGTCTTCTATAACATCTAGAAACTAATATTACATGAACATTGCATTGCTAAATTGTCCAACTGACGTTTCAGGATATCACCGGAATGGTACAGAAACCTCTCTTGTTAAATGTTCCAACTGACGTGTCTGGATATCGCCGGAATGGTACAGGAACCTCTCTTGTTAAATGGTTCAACTGACGTGTCAAGATATCGTCGGAATGGTACAGAAACCTCTTTTGTTAAATGGTCCAACTGACGTGACAGGATATCGCCGGAATGGTACAGGAACCACTCTTGTTAAAGGGTTCAACTGACGTGTCTAGGTTTCACCAGATTGGTGATTGGTAC
>JAUELE010241842.1:0-11338 GCA_031471655.1 Diodora aspera | reverse complement strand
CCAATTTGTGCCCAAACACGCTTTTGTTTTATTAAAACACACTGCGCTCAATTTCAGCCCCCCCCCAACCACCCCCCGCCCCCCCCCCCCCACACACACACACACATCGGGAAACTTCGCCTTCCTATGTTGCTGGATTCATCCCTTTTATAGCTGATATGTTAGTCACGCCAAGGATGACAAGAGTTTGACAATAAATAGTCTGCAGACAATTTTGGAGAAAATAAACAGATGGCATGAGTCAGAGGTAAATGAAAAATGAATAGATTGATGAGCTATATGCATTTTAGAAACATTTGCAGTAAATAATTATAAAATTCATCATGAACTATTTTGGCGCACAGACAATGCAATTGACCTTAAACTCCCTCTGTTAAGACAGACAAGTATATTTAGTAATAAGATCAATGGTCCAATACAATCAGATATTATCATAAATATATATTATAGATGTTAACAACAGTTTATATTATTGTGATTACGTTACAAATAAAACGTACCCGGAATAAAATTAAAATACTGAAACATAAACAGTGTGTCAGCAGATGTATCATGCTATGGAATAAAAAATATTTTGCAAGAGAAAGATTTTCCAGCTCTCCCTACCATTCCCTTCCCTCCAGAAGCCAAATGGTGGCTATCTTAACAGTATTTAACTCATTGCAAGAGAACTATCAAAGTAATTCCAAACGTGTCCCGCAGACCATGTCATGGATGTCGGCAGAAATGATCTTCTATGTCAGGTTAAACAGAAAACCGGATACACCTTCAAGGAAGGGAGAAGTGACATTACTGGACCAGACACGATGCCTTGGCTCCTGACTTTGATGTTGTAATAAATAGCACATGTAATACATGCTTCAACAGACAACACAGAACAAGGGTGACATTTACTGTGATGTACAAGCTGTCTTGCTAAGATGTAATTTAAGGACACTGGATAACGCGTATCGGATTTATCGAAGACACGGTTAATACAACCGTATACTGTACAGTAATGACTTTAAGCAGGACCGACACGAAAGATTATCGCTATTGCAACAAGATGAAGTGGGAGGTCCAATCCTTTCCTCCGTCCAGACGAGATGATACTGAAGCGCGTCGGTCTGCGGTCTGGGTCATCATGTAAACCTAGGTCTTACCTGGCATTAATCAGTTTCCTATAGTCTGTCTCCAAGACCCTTGAACATACCAAGAAAATGGAGCGTGTCCAAAGTAGATACATAAAAAGTCTAGGAATTGTCAACTCGGGGGTATACCTGGACATACTTATGCAGATTAAGCTTATTTCTTGGATTTAATATATGTTAGTCCACTCCCTATAATGCAGATACGGATACTCAAACTAACTGAGATCTGCTGCGCTGAAATGTTTGCTATAGACATCTGATCAGAAAATTCACACGTTGACATCTTCATGAATAACATGATATTCGAAAATAAACCTTTTAAAAAGCATTCTTATTTTGGAGATTGACAATCAATATTAAACAGTTATGACAAGTGGTAAAGTGAAAATTATTATGATATGTTATTTATATTACTAAGGCGTGATGGTCATTCTAAAAATAAGGAGAATATTGACAGAACATGGACATTTGTTTGACACGTTCGCGTCTTGCAACACTGCAGCGCAAGTACACATTTTGCATCTTGGTCGACTGAGAAAAGTGGAGAAAAGAAAATCATCCAAGAGTAAGACATGACCCTGACTAGGATCGAACACGTGACTCCACCTTCGACGTAGTTCCGCAAAGTTTCCTGCGTCAGTTTTTCAGCTTGCTGGTTTCCGTGCAAGAAATCAGACTAAAACTAGTAATGCTAGTTTCCGTGTACATAAAACTAGTTGGAAACCGGAAAGTGTCTGGATTCTCTCTGGTTTCCCGTTTCATGAAACTAACAAATTGTTGCTGTGTTCGTGGGGTTAGGAATCTAAAGACTGTTGCTGACGACCGCTACTCCCGTTTCTCCATTCTGGACAATGATGCAACTACAGAGATTGAAACGTCACTCGTTGAAGAGTACACACAGATACACAAACAGTACTAAATAGTGTCGTGATAAATAAAGGAAAGAGATGATCGTTCAAAGCGGAATTACCATCAAACCCTTCTTACTGATATTACATTGTAAACGTTTTGAAATGACGTTGTATATGCTACAATCATTGTAATCATTGAGAGATTATGTCTACTCACAGACCCGTAATTTTCGAGTTGTGTACATTAACAGCGTGGTAATGATTATTGACTCAAACAGTTCATTACCCACCCCCCGGGAATTTAAGAAGGAATTCTAGTTGTACACCTGACGAGATTGATTTCAATCTATTTCGATTACGTCTCGGTAAATAAATCCTTGTTAACATTTCACTGCTACATTGGAGTACAACAATTAAAATGGGGAATGTAGCCACACGTGTCTTTCTGTCGATCATTATTTTATGTTTGATATGATCTTGGACACTGGTCTTAGTTCATTATGCCAATGACGTCCTTTGTTAATATCAGATTTTTAATGTCAGATTTTAAGACACCTAAATGAGGGAAATGCTTACTTGTCCTAGAAACATTTCTAGAAATTGAGATTTACGCCGTCATTAATCTTTATTTCTGGAACATCTATATCAATCTGTAGATTTTATTAATTATGAGAAAATGTCAGACATATTGCTGCTGATACAACAGTAACTGTGAATACCTGTGGTGTATATCATGAAAAGAGAAGCTGGTTAACGTTCACAGACATATGAGCATACGTCAGACTAAACAATAGTTTTTGAAATGTTCAGTTTTATTTTCGTGTGTGTTCCGTCAAAACACATGCGTCTACAGTCCACTAGGCTTCTTGCGCTAGACTGAATTAGGACTCTATATAATAACTTGTCCACATTCATGGACCAGCACTAATAAGTCGTGTGTAGCTCGTCAAACGTAAACTGATAATATCCCTTAACCATGCTTATATCTTCAAAAGGGTATAGGGTCACGTTTTATGAAAGCATCGTATCGTTACGACCTCCTTAACAACATCTTAATGCATGTTTTTACATTTTTACAAAGCCTTCCTAAATTTACCCAACGTGTTCAATAAATTCAAAACTTACGACATCTTAAACTTTGTCGTATCCTTACGATATCCTAAAATTACGATGTTTTCGTAAAATATTAATTATGGTGCCTATATATTTCCCTGACCAATGTGTATGTGCATGCATCAAATGAAATGTCTTCATATTAAAGCTATTCAGTTTTGACACATTTTGCTCTGTTTTTACAGTTCGGTATCGTTATTTTTGCACCTCAATGTATGCGCCATATTAGTTAAGTAAAGAAGATGCTTTGTATAGTTAAGTTATTGACAGTGTGCCTTTAGAATACGAGAAATCGGTATATACAAGCATGCACTGATGGAGTCTACTCAGTTTTCTAAAACCTTTTATTGACAATACATGTTGGTGATGCAGTCAAGGTGAGCACAATAGGGGCGATCTCAATTTTGTTTTTTCTTTTTGCCACTTTTCTATCTATCCACGTCTTTTAGTATTTTTTTCTTATTTGTACAGTCTCAATGATTCGGATTGTACACATATCCAGCCAGTAAAAATGCATACTGCAGTGTATGTTGGTACTTATAACCTTTGAAATTAATTCCCTGTTCAGGAGTGCATTTGCTATTTCGAATGAAGCTGTTTGAAGTCTCATGCCTTCGCATTACTATATAAGGCTAAAAGTCAGTTTATATAAAGACACATAATGAAGTTTAGCTCACTGGCTACTTACTTTGTAATGCCCCATCCCCCGTGCTTGTGAAACCACAGCTACTGCTTTCATGTTGATGGCAAAGCTTTACTACTCCAATGCGATTAGACCGAATTCGTCGCCATACCGAAAAAGTCGCCACAAATTAACATAGAAAGCAGAAAACAACGACCAATTGCTATCGATGTTATTTTAGTAAATGAGTTTCAATCAGGCTAATTGTAGGCCATATCTGTTACATATATGTACAAATGTTCCGTGTCTGTGCGATGTCTAATTACGATAGCGGACATTCTTCTGTTCTTAGGACTAGTCAACTTTGACGACAGATCATTCCCCAAAACAACAAAGACAATAATATTAATTACTAACGTGAATACCGAATGTGCACCTATTTCATAAATGATAACAATGATTATAAGTATTAACATTATAACAAGAATTGTATTCTTTCACGTATAATCAACATGTAATTTGCGGCGACCAGTTTGCTGTACCTCCTGCAATGGACTCCAGAAAGTATACACACTCGTGTTTGAGGATTGATGAAACGAACTGTCATGGTACTCAATGGTAGAGTAGTCATGAAGTGTGACTACACAATATCATAGACAATATCAAAACAGGCGACGCACAGGTGACGTCAAAAGGATCATTTAAAGAAACGATAATATTCATTCTCTACAAGTGTGAGTTCATTAACTGAATTGATCACCGAGGGCCTCAACGCTCACCCAAGGTACTGTCTCATCGATGTGACCAAGCACTGGGATTTTCTTAAATGCAGCCTGACACGGAACCTCCCCCCTGTGGATTGTGTATGACCTTAAGCTTTCAATGCACTAAGGAATAAAAGCACTTGTAAGAAACCGTCAAGTCTATGTTTCCAACGGGTCATATAATTATGGTCTGTATGGCATTCCCATGTTCAACATAGAGCTGGGTTCATTGATAATACATGCAATACGCAATGGCATAACTTAAAAAAACACACTGTATTGTATACCTTTCTCATTACACTTCTTATTAAGGAGGTGACCATTTGATTCATGTAGAATGGGGGGAGGGGGAATTTAAATAAATAGTTTGCTGACAATTTTGGAAAAAAATATACAGATTGCATGAGTCGAAAATAAAAGGTACATAGATTGCAGAGATATATACACTGCCGGGCAAATGAAACGGTACCACGATTTTGAGAGACTACTGAATAAATTCACAATTGCCTTGGATATGCAAGAGATATCCCTTCAAGATTAGTAAGTTTTATCAACGATATGATGTCAATCAAATTACACCGGTTGACATCCTAGCATCCTTTTGATCAGCTATGACAGAACGACGTAAACGAAACTAACTGAAATCATTTGGTATCGTTTCTTTTGCCCGACAGTATACATTTGTTGTTTATTTTTATTTTTTTTTAAATTTATATTGATAAAATGAATGTTCAAACAAATTTCAAATTATCATTCATATGCCCAGTTTATCTACATTTTATGTTCCCTGTAATTACATTAAACGTCAAACATACCCCCAAAATATATTTGTTTAATTTAATAAATAGTTTTTCAGCAATTATCTAAGATCAACATTTTTTTTGTTTATCTTATGTCATGATACATGCCAAATAGTTTGGAAGAGAAAAATCCCCCCCCCCCCAACCATCAAATCAAATGGTCGCTCTTAATATTGTACCTTGAATGTTTCGAGGCAGGTTTCGGTGTGTTTATCCAACACTGTTCGGCTCTCATTGTTTGTTTAACCACACACTTATATTAATATATACCCGTGTTATATACCCGTAACACTCGGCAAGCCATCGTTTTCTGTTGCTTATTCAGAGTGTCTTAGTTTAACGTGTCTTAAGTACCGAGCAATATATTGATAAATTTTGAATTTGCCAATATCTGGACTAACAAGCCCAACATTGTCATAAATCACCTTTCCTCCCTGGTCTTCTTTCTTTGTAGTTGGGTCGTAAAAAGTAAATTGGTAACTGGAATTACCCCAAATATTGTATGAAAGAGACGTGAAGTAAGCGATCGGCCCTCAGGATGATCAAATTTGCAACAAAATACCCAGCGACATGTATTCTTTAGGATTCTATTAAATGTTTACTCGCTTTAAAACGTATTGTGACAACCCACGGTCTTTGCATAGAATCTGCGTATCCATAATCATCCGTGCAGATAATTAATGTCCATTTTACACAAAACCAGCGCTTCAAACACCGTTTTCAAGACGATATGACGTGAATTATACTGGCGCAACTATAAGCAGCAAGTCATATGTGAAATTGAAACATCTTTTATGGAGAAGTTTATATGCACAGACTTTTTTTGAGGATATATCCATCAATGCTAAATTTCTTTGACAGGTTATTTGGAATATGTAA
The DNA here is from genome assembly GCA_031471655.1 of Diodora aspera. Taxonomy (NCBI): domain Eukaryota; kingdom Metazoa; phylum Mollusca; class Gastropoda; order Lepetellida; family Fissurellidae; genus Diodora; species Diodora aspera. The sequence continues at coordinate 5,179 of JAUELE010241842.1, read as the reverse complement.
AATCTATAATGTCATTTTCTCAGTGAGGTCGTGTGCCTATGGACGTTCAGGCAGACTCTTCTGTCTATGCTGTGTTGGAGAGTTGTTCACCACTGGTCGACAGTGGCATCTAGAGTAACAGGGGTTCGAATCACTGATTGGCAGTCGATTTATGAAAACAAATTGAAAAGTATGCTTGCTGAGTTGTCTGATCATTTTCCTGATTTTACATTACCCAGTAATTAAATTGGTTTGGCAAAATTCGCCCATTTCATATTTTCGTGCTCATAGGGTACTTTGAGCTGATTCGATTCACGATACCGTTCTTGCTCATCTGATTTGATACCTTCTGATATCTATTAGGAACAACATGTATTCTTACATTTACGTATTATACATCTACTTGCAATATATTGTAATACATGATCTGAACTTCCAAATGAAGGAAGACCTCCTGAAAAGGTTCGAACTTCGAGTCAACTGGTTTTGCTGGCGCAGTAAGTTTGCCAGTAGGAGATTTATTTATGATAAATTATGACAACATAATGTTCCTGTAAGACTCGTTATTGTATCGATGCACCATGAACAGTATGAATTGGAATCGCGATTAATCGAGGAGTCGATGAATCATCACAGCTCTACTGACACTAATGAGTATTGTCCTAAAGTTGGATTGGAACACCGAACGCGAAAAAGGTCTGATGCTATACATGTATGTGTGCTATAAATAATATAAACTGTAAATCATAAATTGTAAAAGTGTGTGCCTCATTCAATAACGCCGTATTCTCTTTGTCCCGGCAGATGTTCGGATATATTTTCTATTTTCAAATAGCCATCCTAATTCCGAACTTTGTGAGCCGAATGCAGTTATCTACGACGGTTTACACACATTTTCTACATTCATTCAGAAATTTCGGAATGCACTTATTTCGCCTTTTACGAGTCGGGTTTCTGAAAAGGAGGTCATTTTCTTTCACGAAGTGAAACAATAACAAACGCGTTGTATATTGCGGGTGAAATTTCACCTCACCACTCTCACCTGTGAGACGCTGCCATTGTGAGTGGTGTCAACTTGTTCAAGTGGCTTTGCTGGTAAATTGCCTCAGGCGACCCAGCTGAAACTGGGTACTGTTCCTCAATCAGGAGTGCTGTTGACCTTCTATCGCCTAGTGGCTGCTTGGGTTGCGCCATGAATTAATATGTAGCCCTTTGCGCATGCTTTAGGATATGGAGCTAGAGCGTTATAACTGCACATGATTATTATTGTATGTTGTGTGGATCCGTCGTGATATGTACATATTTTATCATATATTTAACGCTTGCAATGTTGGTTTTTGAAAAGGAAACATTGAATTTGACCACGTATCCAATCGTAATACTTATTGGTGCGTTATAAATCTATAATTCATGTATAACACGATCCATTAACGTAAATGGGATGTAGTGCTTTCAGACGAAAAAAAGAACATTAGGAAAAGAACATCCATTTGTTTGACAAATTCGTTTCATTTAGACTGTCAGGTGAAGTGAACAAAGCATCATAACGCGGCAGAACTACTCGATCAGAATGCACACGATGGTCCAAAAAGCATATTAACATTCTGTTATTATCAATTTCAAAACCTTTATCTGTCCAGATCAATAATGCTGGAAATCTAAGACTTTTGGAACGATCTCTGGGGAAATGAAATGTTTGTCACTTGTGCCTGCAACTTCTGTAATACGGGCGAAAATCAATTACGCGAGACTGAACAATTCTGACGGCATCATTTTCTATTACAGAAAACGAAAACTTGACGTTAGCGGGTAGGATACTGTAAAATAATGGCAATCAGCAGTGAAGAGCTTGGTTAGTTTGATGAGGTGAAGCCTGTTGGCTACGACTGGTACTGGTGATACCACATTGTGGTAGTGCACTGCATGTAGAAGAACTCTCACGGCGGAAATCGAACACACAACCCTTAGGTCGTAAGGCCGTCGCTCATCCGACTGCGCTAATCATATAATGGATGAAATATAAACAAATGGACGAAAAGAAAAAGTGTAACTGAGATATGGTTAGGTTTAGGGTTAGGCCAAGGTTAGGATAAGGGATTTGGTTAGGGTTAGGGTTAAACCAATGAAATGTCAGACTAATGGGCTGTTGAAATATCCAGATTATACCGAACTGTTCGCCACACCGTAAAAGTCACCACAAATTAGCCTAACATGCAGACAACAGCGACCAGTGCCTATCGATGATATTGTAGAAAATGTTTCACAACTAAATAAATTAATTTGTAGGTCCTATCTGTAGTACATATATTTACGAATGTCCATTGTGTGTACGCCGTCTAGTGACGAAAGCAGGCGTACTTCCAGTAAACTGTGACGACATATAATTCCTCAAAACAACAAACAAAGACGAAAATAATTAGTATTAATACAAACACCAAACATAAATAAATGATAAGTATCAACACTGTAGCACGAATTGTATTCTTCAACGTAAATTTAACTTGTGGCGACCAGTTCGGTGTGGCGACCAGTTCGGTGTACCCCAAACATCCCACCCCGTTGGAATCGTATGAATGAGCCAAAGCCAGAAAACGTCATCACATGAAACTTGGTAGCGTATTAGACCAGCTTCCTCCAACACAGTTTACCACATTGTAACCGACGGTTACTGTACAGCATACAGCCTAACCAATCTCGTAAATCAGGAAACTATAATGCCCCTTGGGACATTTGTAGAAATAAATCATAAAATTGGGAGGCGTGAATTTATGGATGCAAGGAACTTGTTAGTTATGTAAGTTCACAAAAAACCCTGCCAGTGGCAGTGAAGTTTGCAGGTTTCCATCAACGTGGGAATCATTCTAAACACATGTTCTGTCAAGTTCTTGTAACAGAGAAGCAAGCATAACGAGCTGTTGGCAACGTTTTTGTCTGTTGGCAACTGCTCTCTGATAGATTGCAGTTGCACTTCCGTGTGTCACCTTTGAATGAAATATAATTATGTTAAACAGGATATGTAGCTACATGTAGGAAGATGAGTCATGTATTAAAACTGCAGAACATTCATAAAAATTATAAATGTTCGTCACTTCTACGATGAGTCAGAATCCAGTCAACAGCAAATTTCATAGTGGGGGTGGAGGCTGTTTTCGACTCTGAACATTAAACTCGGGTGGGGGTTGAGGGGGTTACCGTCATCTGATGTAAACATTGGTGTTGACTGATGCCAGCATGTCTACTATCGCGATACAGCACGGGTGTGCCTGGGGGAGACCGGGCTGAGCTAGGGGTCTGAAGTACATGTATCCGGTAAGTGATGCTACAGTCGATCATTTTCTAACCCAGATACCTATAGTTTCGAATACATCAACATAATCCGAAATTTTCCTCGACGAATTGTTAGATTTTCCCCGACGGGTGGGGATGGGGGCATTCAAAGTGTGATTGACTGTGTCATTGTTTGATAGTTTATCGAAAAACAAAGATACCCGTAGGTTATAAGCTAGCCCTGGCACTAAACTTAAAGGGACAAGATTAGAGTTACAGCTCGAACACCGAACACAAACTAAAAAACGGTTCAAGTCGGTCTGACTAAAACATCGATACATCAATTACATAACGGCGAAATCCTACTGCAAATAATGGACGGTTAAATGTAGTTAATTCGCCGAAACATTCACTTACTCGAACTCGACAATTAATTGCTATACGTTTCCCATTTTGGCGACGTCATCTTTTTATGGATAGTAGCTAAACCGGTGACAAGCCAAACTTAGCGAAAATCTACGGACAATTCAGTGTAATGATCGATGGATATATACGTCTTTTGTTGTCACCGTTGTATCCCAAAAGTGTCACCGCTTGGACCAAATATCTTTCCCCGTTCGTCTAATTGTGACCGTGTCGTCCAATCGAATGTCATCGTTATGGCGTATCACGGTTTTAGCCAGTTCCATATTTGCTAATACGTATACAATCTTCCAAATGCAATCCGCAATCTATGTGTAGCGTTAGACGAAGCCATTTTCTTTATCACCTCAATTAGTGTGAAATCTGTGCGTAAAAAGTCGGAAAATATACAGCACGGTATTAAATTACTCGATGAACAGAAAGACAAGCTCTGAACATAGATTGCCGTACCTGCATCTCTGATCATGTTCCTTTAAACTAGCCTTTGTTCATTTTTTCTCGTTTTGAGTTCTTTCACGAATTCCGCATAATTCCGAATTCTTCAAGCAGTGAGGTAAGTTGGTCTCGTGCCATGCAATCAAGTCACCAGCTTGAGGGTTCAACATTGGGCCTTGGTAGTGATTGGATGGGCGATCAGCTAGCTTTGTAAAAGCTTCCAGAGTTTCAAGAGTTCGCCCTGCCTTGCAGGTACCTGGTTGAAAAGGGATAATTAACAGTTGTATACTCCCCAGGGAGGTGAGAAAGGTTTTGTGGATTGTACACTGTTCCAACGACCATGCTAATTATGTGGAGTGCTTTCAGTAAGCACCTTTAGCTTGGAGTTTTGCATGACATAAGCGGTCATTGTTACAGCGTCTTGGCGGATGGTGATTCACAGCTGCGTACCAAAAGTTTCTTCACTTTCTAATACTGAAAACATGTTCCATGTTTAATGGCTTGTAAAACAAATATTGTTTAAAATTGGTGTGAAAATAGGTCGATACCGAAAGGATTATATGCAAAGGAGGTGAAATTCTGCATTGTGCTACTAGTTTTGCTTTACATGTGACCTTTAATGATGAATATCGTTGCCTGGATAGGACACCGGCTCCTCTCTCATTGGACATCACGGTAAGCCGCTTGATTTTGTACCAATTCTCGGTGGTAAATTGTATTTCTTGTATTTAATGGGTTATATAATAACACATAAAAGCCCTTTTAAATCATTATGATCTAGTTTATGTGATTTATTGTCAAAAGAATCAAGGCCTTGATCGTAGCAAAAGGTGGAGCTACACATTATTGAATGTTTTTCAAGAATAAACTACGTTTAGGCCATTTTCATTGTTAGTTTCGTTATATCGAATGCTTGAATCTAAAAGTTTTATCAATTTTCGACAAAGTGAAGAAACTTTTGATACGCAGCTGTATAGGGGGTCTATTTATATCGGACAAGCCTTTGACCCGGCGTCTATTGGAGGCCCGGCTTCTATTAATTAAGCTCTGCTGATTACAATATTTAATTCGTTTT